>CAUYON010167638.1:0-10026 GCA_963573935.1 Arctocebus calabarensis
TTTATATAGTGATCAAGAAAATGCCATGAAGGCTATCTCTAACAGTATGATCAAAATATTTCTGATTGTATATGAAGCACATTCTGCCCTATGATTGCACCAAAGTACACAATTATGATTTAATAAAATTATTTTAAAAAAAAAGGAAAAAAGAAAAGGCAGAGAAGATGCCTGTCTTTCTCTGGTTGTCCAGAGAGACAGGGAGTGTCCTTCCAAAATAACCCCATGGGTATGAGCCCTATTTTTCCACTGCTGCTCTGTGCCAGGGGGCACCACCTCTCCTTTTCCTGTTTCCTTCAGTCCACCATTTTCTCCTTACTCTTGTGCTGCAGAATCAGCACAAACCTGCAGCCGCCCACACCCTGTCCACACCTCTCTAGAAAATGCTCAAGTATCTGGACTCCATGGGGTACAGACTTCCAGACCTTGGGGTGAGAATGGAGGGGAGTGATGGGAGTTCAGAATTGCAGGTAGAGAATATATATAGTTTTATGCCAGGCAGGAGAGTGCCATGGCACACTAGTAGGTGAAGGAGGTCTGATTTTTAGAGGGTCTCTCCCATGGGATAAAATGGGAGGATATTTGAACTCTGCTCACTTGTTTGTAGAAAGTTTAATGCAAGCAGTTCTCATGGGGGAGGGGACACCCATCTGCTTGGTGATGGATTTTGTATCTTTTGTTTGTATCTTTGGGGTCGCAGCTTGCTTCAGCAGGCTTGATGTGTGTTCTAAAACCTTTTCTTTTGGCTCAGCTCCAAACCATCAGCTTTCTTGCTAAACTTCTGTCCTTTAACTTTCCTTCTGGATGTGTGAGCCTCTGTGGAAAGCTGGCTCCAGTTGGCCATCTTGGGTCCACCCTCCGATAGACATACTTTTACCTGCAATGTGAATGTTACATTATTTGCATTATTATTGTTATTACTGCTCAATAAAAAAAAAAGACAAAGAAAGAAAAATTTAAAAAAAAGAAAGCAACTGCTTAACACTGACCTTGATGTGCTGACAGGCTCTGATGGCATTTGTATACCTTGTTTCAACAACATTTTGCTAACACAAGTTTGCCCTGATTTCTCCCTGCTAAAAGCATGCAGGGAACATTTTAGTGTCATTGATTTATCCTGCCTCCCTGTTTTGACTCAATATGTTGGTGGGAGATTTGTATCGAGGAGAGGTACCATTCATTTAGATAAAGAAAATCAAAGACTGGATGGCATTCACTAGATAACATCTAAATTGTCAGATCATCAGTTTGCTGTAAACACAGAGAAATCATATTACAAGGTTTTGTAGCTTGGGCTGACATGTGTCTTAGAATGAGCTCCCCAGAAACAGATCTTGAGAAAAGTTTTGAGTGTAAATAGCTTTTTTTTTTTTTTTTTAGGCAGAGTTTTACTCTGTGCCCTGGGTAGAGTGCCATGATGTCATTGCTCACAGCAAACTCGAGCTCTTGGGCTCAAGTGATCCTCTTCCCTCAGCTTCCTGAGTAGCTGAGACTGTAGGTGACCACTAAAATGCCTGGCTATATTTTAGAAATGGGGTCTCCCTCTTGCTTGGGCTGGTCTCGAACTCCTGAGCTCAGGTAATCCACCCACCTTGGCCTCTCAGAGAGTTAGGATTATAGGTGTGAACCACCTCTCCCAGCCTGTAAATAGCTTACTGAGAGGTGACCCCAGGCAGCAGAGGTAGGAGGGTGGGAGATTTAACTGAGAAAGGAGGGGGAGTCAGTAGCAAAGATGGTTATTGGCCTGTCCCTCTGAGGAATTCTGGAAAGCAGTGCAGAACAGGCTTAGAGTTGTTCAACCCAAGGAGCAAGGAAGCCCAGGCTTTATCTACCAGCTCTTATCCTTTGTTGGTTGGGACCCGCCCTGGGAAACATTAACTCCTTAGGACTTGAAGCTTTCCCCTGCACAAGAGCAGAAGACAATCAGACAGCCCCAAGGAACAACTGAGGAGTGAGTTGCATTTCCTTTAGGGCTTGTCCAGAAATCAGGGGTGTTATTGCTTAAGAGAAAACAGTGTCTGCTGCAGAATTCTAATAACTTATTTATCCAAAAGACTGAAGAGCAAGGGGATATGCTGACATGAATAAATGAATGAATTGAAATTTTGCTGGCAATTGTTATGTATTTACATGGTTTCAACTTACCTTCTTATAAAATACTTATTGAGTACAAAAGAAATAAGAGTAACTTTCCAGTGCAGGAGCCTTGCAAACCACCTTAATCAAGTGATCAAAGTGAACATAAACAATCTGGAGACAAATCAAAAGCACATGCCAACTGCCAGATACAATGAGAACAGAATTACTTTTGTGATATCACTGCCAAGGAACTACGATCTGACTATGATCCTGATGGAACATCAGGTGAACTAAATTTGAGGAACATTTTATAATATGTAACCCAATCTGTAACCTTTAAAAGAGGCAAGATCACTAAAAGACAAAACTTGTTTTTCTTATCCTCACAACCCTTAGGATACAAAATGTATGGTGCATTTTCTCATACCAACAAATCCTCCAATTCTTGGTGGACACCAAATGGGTGTCCTATAATTTAACTCAGCTTAGCACAGACCCCACAGATTAAAGGCTCAGTTCTACAAGTCTGCCCTCTACCTCAGATGCCACTAGCAAGTAATGGTCTCCTAGCTTACCCACAAAAGTTATGTTTGACTTGACTACAAACTGGAGGTTCCCCCAACCCCCTCCTCAGGTTTGATAACATGCTAGAACATCTCACAGAACCCGGAAACAGTTTACTTATAATTACAGATTTATTACAAAGGGTATTTAAAAGGGTACGAATGAATGACCAGATGAAGAAACACCTAGGGCAAGGGCCAGAAGGGTCCTGAGCATAGGAGCTTCTGTTTCCATGGAGTTTGAGGTGTTTTACCTTTCTGGCACATGGATGCATTCTTGTTCATCAATCTGGAAGCTCTCTGAACCCCATTGTTCAGAGTTTTTATGAAGGGTCCATGAGGTAGGTGCGATTGATGAAAGTGTTGGCTATTGGTCCTTGAACTCAATCTCCAGTTCCTTTCCCTTCTCTGAAGATCAGGGATAGGGCTGAAATTTCCAACCCTCTAATCATGTGGTTGGCTTCTCTGGTAACCGGGCCCTAATCTTCGAGAGTCACCTCATAGCAGAAACTCGGGTATGATTTGGGGACATTTGGGGAACTCACTCTCACTCCTATCACTCAGGAAATTCCAAGAACTTTAGAAGCTCAGTACCAGCAACCTGGGGCAGGGACTGAATATACATTTTTTTTTATTATGTCATAGTCATGAAAGTCAAGAAAAACTACAGAGCTGTACAGGATTGGAGGTATCTAAAAAGATGTAACAACTCAATGTAACACCATCTGGACTAGATAATTTTTCTACGAAGGACATTATATGGGACAATTGGAAAATTTGAATGGAGTCTCCAGATTAGATGTAAGGATATGTCAATATTAATTTCATAACACAGGTGCATTTTTGTTAGTAGGAATTACACACTAAAGTATTCAGGGGTTATGGGATATTTTGGCAACTTATTTTCAAATGATTCAGGCTAAAACAGTCTTTCTTGCATCATTCACATAATTTTTCTGCAAGTTTGAGTTTGTTTCAATTTAAATTTTTTAAGAACATGATTGAAGAATCAAAGCATAATTATGTAAAATTTATCCACTACACATGAGGAAAAAAAACACAATTAAATTCAAGAAAGGGGGAGGGGGTCCAGTTCCTCCCTATTGGGTACAATGTAGGGGTATACAGCACACTTCGTGGGTGAAGGGCACAACTACTACTCAGACTTTAAATTTTATGTTGCAAACACAAATAATGTAACCTATTTATATGTACCCTCATACTAACCCCCTCAAAAAGGATTAAAAAAAGATCTGTCCTCATGACTCAGTGCCTGTGGCTCAACAGACTAAGGAGCCAGCCACATACACCTGATCTGGCAGTTCAAATCCAGCCCAGGCCTGCCAAACAACAATGACGGCTGCAACCAAAAAATGGCTGGGCATTGTGGCGGGCACCTGTAGTCCCAGTTACTCAGGAGGTGGAGGCAGGAGACTGGCTGGAGCCCAGGAATTGGAGGTTGCTGTGAGTTGTGATGCCACAACACTCTATCCAGGGTGACAGCTTGAGGCTCTGTCTCAAAAAACAAAACAAAACAAAAAATAAAATAAATAAATTTAAAAAACAAAAAAAAGATCTGTCCTCACTGTTGGGTAATCCCATGCAAGGCTTTGCTGCACCACTACAAAAGGATGAGAGAGCCAAAGTGGACAAAAGGTACCAGAGTTCCAGCAGAAATCTAGTCTAACTGAGCAGCATTGGCACTTTGAATAGTTACAGGAGAATTGTCTGACATCACTGTTTACACTAAGAATGAATCTCTTTCCCAAGTATTTGTCTATAACAGGTGAGAAATTTCATGGCTATCCTACAGTAAGTTAAAAGAAGACAGGGTGGGAATTGGGTGGGACACTGCGATAGAGTCTTAAATTTTTCTCAGCATCTTTGATAATAAATAATAGCTTCTTTTTTATACAAAGGAAACTCGTAAGTGAGATTTTTTTTTTTTATTGTTGGGGATTCATTGAGGGTACAAGAAACCATGTTACACTGGTTGCATTTGTTGGGAAACGTCCCTCTTACAATCGTGTTTTGCCCCCAAAAGGTGTGGCACACACCAAGACCCCAAGACCCCACCCCCTCACTCCTTCCCTCTCTCTGCTCTTCCTTTCCCCACCCCTCCCTCATTCTCTCTCTCTCTGCTCTCCCCTTCCCTCACCCCCACCGTGTCAATAATTGTCATTAATTGTCCTCATATCAAACTTGTATTTTACTCATTCTTAACAATGTTATTTGAATTGTTCACAGAACATAAAGCTAGCCATTTTTTTTTTTTATTTTTTGAGAAAGCAAAATCAAAATCAGTCAGGTATACACCGGCCAGTCTCATCTTAACCAAGGCCTTTAAGATGCTGGACACAAGTACCTTCCCTCAACGTCCTCCCCCCACTGTTACCCTGGGCCCCAAGTACGCACATGGCATCCAGGGTATCTATGAAGGGTAGGGCCTGACTGGGTCCTGGATTTACATGTCAAGTGTAGAGCCCAGGACGATGTCTGGAAGAACCAACCTCTCCCAACATGACCAAGAGACAGAACTGGGTCTGGGAGAATGGGGCCATGTTGAACTTGGCTCTCCCCTGCAGCAAATGGACCAGCTGCTATAGACACTTATATCCCCAATTCCCATCTGTCTAGACCCCAGAACATAAAGGCTTAAAATCACAGATATACACTCACCATAATATGTGTCTATGACATCAGAGGAGCCCAGTAGCCATCCCTCACAGCTTTAGCATACAAATAAGTTAAGCAAGGATCAAAAGTATCATAGAATAACAATTTTAGAACCTGAAAACATCTAGCAGATACAGCAAAAATTTGTCTGATGAATAGACGTAGACAAAGATGTGTGATTTAAATTTTGAAGACATCTTTTTATTTGACCAACAAATTTTAAACTAGCTTTATTTATGAAAGATTATTAAAGTCATGTGAATTTGAAAATCATTTAGGCTAGTTATGTAATTTATGTGTGTTCATGCATTTATAAGTCAATTTGGTACCATGTAGACAATCCACAAACACATGTGATGCATACACATACATGTAGACACAACATACAATACACATGTATCCAAATGCCAAAGATATCAAGAAGCTTAATGTAAAAGAAAGCAGAGATTTAGACCCGGGAAGAACTTTACCATGATTCTTGGGCTTTCTGAGGAAGACCTGAGTCTCCTCAAAACAAGGGGTTCAGTGACACCAGAAGACCCCTCTAGATCCCTTCATATGTTATCATGTATGTGTATGTATTACATGGGCTTTCATAAACCATTAGCTGACATTTGTTAAAAAATGTTTTTCTAAAACTGCTTTTCTGATTTTGAATCTTTGACAAGAAAAAGCTGAGATCATGTCAGCTATCTGGGTAAGGCCTTGGGTTGGGTTAGTGGTTCAGAGAGGAAGTTGTGTTTCTTAAGATGGAGTATGGGAAAAGGAAGTACAAGTACCAGGAAAGGAAATTGGGAGTGAAAAACAGCTGGACACTTCCTTCTGCACCTTCCCCTTCTCCTAAAAGGCCTCCCCACCACCCCACCGATTCCCACTCTATGACTCAAGACAGGTGAAGGCCTTTAGGTCGGCAGGCCTGTGCACCACATAGCCTGGCTAAGTCCCCGGGCTGCTAGAGCCTCCCACCCCAGACCCTGCCAGACCCGGGCCACCTGCAGCATTTCTAGCCTTGTTTCCAGAAAGAGACCGTTGTCTGTTGCTGAGTGTTTGGAGAGAAATTTAGCTTCCTTGTTTTTCTCCTTTGTAGGAGGGGAAACTTCTTTCCCCTAAAGTATGCTGAAAGATCAACTCACAATTAAGGCAGATTAGTAGGAGGAAGAAGTTTATTTATCGTGCCCATGGAGAGGATCACAGAGTGATTACCCAATACCCAAGTGGGATCCAGATATTTTTATATTCTTCTTTTAGAGGGGAGGGGAGAACTAAGGAATATAGGTCATTTTGTTTAGGGGTAATAAATGGCTACTAGGGAGAACGAACAGATGCTTGGGAGAATTAACAAATGGAGGCAAATAGATTTACTTGTAAATTAACCTGAGAGGTATTATGTTTGAAATGATTTGGGCCAGTTGTGGTTGCATTCTTCATTTTCTTTCCTACAATATGGTGAGATAACAGGGAAGAGGAGATGTTCTTTGTATGGGTCTGTCTGGTTATGCAGAGAGAGGGAAAGTCCCTTCCAAAGCCCACTGATCTCTAAGGGCCTTTAATTCAATGAGTCATATTTTGGGGTAAAATTTCCTGGGCTCCTTCACCTTCTGTGCAGAATCCTGGGTGATTCTTTAGCCCTCTCTTACGTGCTGTGGAATGATGGAGGTCATGCAAACTCTTTCTCTTCTTCCCATGATGTTATAGGCTTTAGATATGCCAGCACTTTGGAATTTGGGGGTCCACCTCTGTGTCTTCACCCTTTAGCTAAAGAAAACACGCCCTCCTCCGTTCAACTTGGGATACCCAGTGTGCCTCCAGCTGTGTTTAGTTTTCTGTTCTCCTTTCTTCTCTGTGCCGCCCTCATCCCCAAACCTCCACCCACTTGGAAAGGTTTTGTTGAAACTCCTGTACTTGATGAAGGGGTGCAAGACGAGAACTAGAGTGAGAGCCCCGAAAAAGGCTGTGAAGGAACATATTTGGCTAAAATAATGATCATACTCAGCCACTGTCCCCTTGCTTGCTTCTCTGTAATTGCCACTCTAGAGGGCACAGATGGTAGCCATAAAGATGTTTAGCTCTGCTCCTAAATAACTTCAGCTGTTCAGAACCTAGGGCTGATTTTGAAATATGTTCTAGGTCCTGCATTCCAGACCAAGGAACTGACTCAACTGGTCTTGTGATTCCAACTCAAAAACCTGGTCCCGTGTTGCAGAGGACTGGCTGACCCACCTAGGCAGTGGCCCATACTCTAGGACTGATGGCTCCCCGCCCCAAACCCACCCAATTAGCAGACCTTGATTGCCCAATCCCCTGCCTGTCAAACTGTCTTTAAAAGTCCTATCTCCTCAATTCTCAGCAAGGTGCATTTGAGAAATATCTCCTGTCTCCTCACTCAGCGCCATGCAGCACAAACTCTTTCTCTGCTGTAGACCCTCCTGCTGTCTCTGGATATTGGTTTTCTCTTGGGCAGCAGCCAGATGAACCTGGCTGAGTGGAAACATTATCTACCTGTCCAGGTCCTTGCCTGGGGAAATAACAGAAACCAGACCATGTAACCAAGCAGGGTAAACCATACTTTGAAGAGATTAGCAGTAGAGGGTCTTATAGACCTGAACTCAGATTCTCTCTCTTTTTTTTCATTCCAAACTTGACTCCCAGGGACAAATGATATGGTATCAAAATCCAGATTTGTGTATTTGAGATTAGAGGGTTGAATTTATTTTTCCATTTATGCAGTTTCTCTGGCTCATTTGCTGATTTTGTTTTGCTCTCGGGAGTGGCCAAAATGACAAGTCTTCAAGTCTGTTCTATGAAATAGCTGGGAATAGACATGGAGCCCTCAAAGCTTGGTACCTTTTAGGTGTCAGGAGGCAGCCACGTGACAGAACAGACAGACACAGATACACTCATAAACTGGTGTGAAAACACCATGTGTGCTCCCGATGGAGGCCCAAGCTGCTTTCCTACAGGTGGAAATTTACTTAGGATGGGTATGTATGATTATACAACAATATGCGTTCATTATAAAAAGTTCAGACAATAAAAACATTCTGCACAGAAGGAAGAATTCCACCACTCACTCATAATTATAGGCAATCCCCAAGTTACAAACATCTGACCGACATACGACTCTCACTTACGAATGAGGCTACTACTGCTAATAGGTGAATGTACCTGTTCCAACTTACATACAACTTCAATTTAAGAACATACCTACGGAATCTATGTTGTTCATAACCCAGGGACTGGCTGTATCCTAGAGGTCAGCGTTCTGCCCTACTGTTGGCTTTTACTTTGAGACAGGGTCTTGCTCTGTCGCCCAGGCTGGAGTACATTGGCATGATCATAGCTCCCTACAGGCTTGAACTCCTGGGCTTAAGTGATCCCACTGCCTCAGCCCCCTGTGTAGCTGAGACAACAGGTGTGCATCACCAAGTCTGGCTAATTTTTAAATTTTGGTGGGGGGGAGATAGAAATCTCACTGTTACCCAGGTTGGTTTCAAGCTCCTGGCCATAAGTGACCCTCCCATATTGGCTTCCCAAAGGGCTAGGGTTACAGGCAAGTGTGAGCCACTGCACCTGATATACTATTTTTAAAAATTTGATGTGATGATAACCAATAATTTAGGCCTGGACATGGTGGACAACCCACAGGCACAAGCACACATAGGACCAGGGAGAGAGTCATCAGAGAGATTCTGATTTCTTCTTATTCCTGTCTCTATAATCTATTCACTGTTTGCACCTGACCAGCAGCTAGACAGCACAGGAAACAAAAGCCTTTTGACCTTCAAGTCCCAGTGAATGGATGGGACTTGAAAGCAGCTGCAGTGAATGGATGAAAGAGGAGTTTGGTCTTGAGGTTGGGAACGTGGTTTGGAGAACCTCCAGGGGAGAAACTGTGAATGTTGAATAAACAGAAAACCTGAGTCCACTCCGCTTCTTGAAGACAGAGCACACCTGGGTTCCAGTTTATTATCTTTCCTGCATCAGACTATTAATAAGCAGACCAAATGGGATAACATTTGTTTGCTTTGAAAATAAGTTAGAGCACTGCCTAAAACAGGATTTCAGGTCATCAGACCAGTCCTAGTCCTTATCAATGTAGAAATTAGAAAATGGCCTACACGCCACAGTTTCATTGGGAAAAATAGCTTCTCAAGATGCATATGAGCGCCAAGCTGCCTTGAGAGGCCAAGGTAAGGTTGCCTGGAAGTTGGTCACTTATTTGAAACAAAACTGTTTAATTCTATTTATTTATTTAGTTAGTTTTTTACATATACATGTGTTTATTAGGTTTCCACTTTTTGCCTTCACAGAATTAAAAAGGCTTAAAATTTAATAACAATAACAATGTTTAAGATAAGGATTAGAAACAAAAACCTTGTAAAGAATGAACGAAGATACATGCAGAAAAGAAATCAGATGATTACTGCATTGAAATATTAAGCAATATTATGACTCCGCGCCTGTGGCTCAACAGGCTAAGGTGCCAGCCATGTACACCTGAGCTGGCAGGTTCAAATCCAGCCTGGGCCTGCCAAACAACAATGATGGCTGCAACCAAAAAATGGCCAGGTGTTGTGGTGGGCGCCTGTAGTCCCAGCTACTTGGGAGGCAGAGGCAAGAGACTCGCTTGAGCCCAGGAGTTGGAGGTTGCTGTGAGCTGTGATGCCACAGCACTCTATCCAGGGTGACAGCTTGAGGCTCTGTCTCA
>CAUYON010167641.1:0-17940 GCA_963573935.1 Arctocebus calabarensis
GCCAGAAGCCACAGAGCCCGTGCATACTTTCCCTAGTGGGAGCAAGCACACAGATTTTCCTCCTTAAAGTTAATCCTTATCCCCTGGATCGGCGCCTGTGGCTCAACGGGCTAAAGCACCAGCCATGTACACCTGAGCTCATGGGTTCGAATCCAGCCCGGGCCCGCCAAACAATAATGGTGGCTGCAACCAAAAAAAAATGGCCGGGCGTTGTGGTAGACGCCTATAGTCCCAGCTACTTGGGAGGCAGAGGTAGGAGACTCGCTTGAGCCCAGGAATTGGAGGTTGCTGTGAGCTGTGATGCCACAGCACTCTACCCAGGGCGACATCTTGAGGCTCTGTCTCAAAAAAAAAAAAAAATTCTTACCCCGGTGTTAAGATTTACCTTGTTAAAGATACTTTCTAAATAAAGCTGCTTCCACGATTTGGTGCAGGCTGGCTATCGACAGACCTCCCAACCCTGTCCTATCTCTCGTCTCGTGTGTATTTTATACATTTCCTAGAATGTCTCTTGCCTGTCTTTCTTTCTGATTTCGCACCATTTCCACTCAGGTTATCTCCCCCCTCCTTGTGCTGGGTTGAGAGATACCTGTACTGTGAACAGCTTCAGTCACTCGGCTAGAAACTTCTAACAAAAAAGAAAAGACTAAAACACGATTGTAAGAGGGTCTTTTCCTAACAAATGCAACCAGTGTAACAGGGTTTCTTGTACCCTCAATGAATCCCCAACAATAAAAAAAAAAAAAAAAAAGAAAAGACTATGACAGAACAGTTTGTTATATGAGAAATTGCGATACTTTTATGGTGTTTTGAAGGTATTTCGCTAATGATACTAAAATTGGGTATTACTCACTGATTTGAAATCAGAGAATACAAAGAAGGCAGAGTCTCCCCCAAATTAGAGTGGGCATTTAGACTTACATGTCCTAATTCCCTCATGTCCATTTTTGTCCCTGCAGTATTTTCTTCACTGAGCCTTGGCCTGCTTCCAGAACGTTCAGCTACTCTAATGGTGTATGAAGATATTGTCCAAATCGTATCAGGATTCCAAGGTGTGTTTAATATCTGTTTTCTTTTCCATTATTATTATTTTTGATTAACAAATTATAACTGTATATACTGGGGTGCAACATGTTTTTATGTGTGCATATAATGAGGAGTGATTAATTAGCAATCGTTATTAATTATTAGCAAATATTGCCTCTCTTAGCTATCTTTATGGTGAGACCTTTGAAATTTATTCTCTTAGTTATTTTTGGTATATTTAGCATTTAAAAAGGAAACCAACAGTTACTTTAGGACCAACTTCTAAAATCTTACATGGGACCCCCTTATTGGAGTGATGACTGGGACATACCATCTATGACTCACCCTGGGCTATAATCCTGCTTCTTTTAGAATGAATGTGAGACAAAAGAAGGGGCTGCCCTGTTTTGCCTATCATCACCCCCAGCAGAGACACTGTTGATCAATCTTATTTGGGTGTGAATCCAGGCACTGCCGGGACCTCATTTACTAGTGGAAGGGGGTCACTGTCAAAGGTTGATAAGCAAAGAGCCTCTTTCTTGTCCCCTTATTTTTTAATCTGCCTCTCTGTCTATTGCTCACAGAGAAGCTCACGCAGAAGGTTCCAGGGATTTGCCCTTTGTGTGCCTGATATGGGTGTTAGAACTGGGAATGCTTGGCTTGGCACCTGTAGCACAGTGGTTATGGCGCCAGCTACATTCACCAAGGCTGGCAGGTTCAAACCCAGCCCGGGCCTGCTAAACAACAAGGGTAACTATAAACTACTATTAAAAAAAAAAAAATAGCTGGGTGTGGTGGCGGGCACCTGTAGTCCCAGCTACTTGGGAGGCTGAGGCAAGAGAATCGCCTAAGCCCAAGCGTTTGAGGTTGCTGTGAGCTGTGATGCCATGCAGGGTGACATAGTGAGACTCTGTCTCAAAAAAAAAAAAAAAAAGAACTGGGAATGCTTCTGTGAAACGTGTCTCTGTGCCGAGAACACCATTTTGTTCCATCTCAACTGTGGGCTGCTCCTGGCTTTTGAGTGTTTCATCAGATTTCAGTTTTTATTTCCTCTGTTCTTTATTTGAATACCGTTGTTATACCCCTCGTTCTCCGTGGCACCGAATCTGTGCACCCTTTGCTAATGAGGTGGATGTAGACACTGGCTTCCTCCCGGCGGCTGTGAGCAGCCAGGAGTCTAGCGTGCGCCCACTGTTCCAGGAGGAGGTATTTGAAGAGAAGATAAGTGGAAACGTCTGGCAGCATTTCTGACTCAAGTTTGGGAGAGAAAACAGGAATAGAAGTACAGATTTTGGTGTCATCTGCACAGTAAAAGCCTTAAGTTATCTTATTTTTCCCTCTGAGAGCGCAGAGCTGGGCCTGCCTCTTTGGTCTCCGTTCCCAGAAGACCTGCTCGCAGGGTTCGTGCCTGTTAGCCTCGGCAGCCCCTGTTTTTCTTTTGTTAGCTTTGCTGTTGGCAGAGTCACTTGCAGGCTGTACGTTGCCAGGTCCGAGGACATTTCTCTCCCTCCTCCTTGAACCTCCACTGCATTCAGCTGCCTGCCCCTTCTCTGACCTCTTTTCCCTCATGGCCACAACAGCCAGGGTGTTTTTCTTCCCGTCTCTGGTCACCTCTTGTTGGGGATGCTAATACCAGTCATTGGCCCACGCCGTTCTCTAGTCCTTGCAATGATCTCATCTAGACCACCCCTGGCCTCCTGGAGATGCTTCTCACACCCACCGACTGCTCAGCCCAGACCCGTCCCCTGAAATGGAGCCCCCCCAGTTGCTGGTTTGGCATCTCCACCTAGAAGTCTGGGAGGCCTCTCAGGTTTGACACACACAGAGCTCTTGATGGCTGTTGCCTTCTGTCTCTGTAAGTGGCGTATAAACATCTACCTGGGTAGGTCAGGTTGAAACTCCAGGAATTACCATTGATGATTCTTCGCTCCTTGAATCTTATGCTATTTTTTTTTTTTTTTTTTTTGAGACAGAGTTTTACTCTGTTGCTCTGGGTAAAGTGCAGTGGTGTCATAGCTCATAGTAACCTCAACCTCCAGGACTCAGGTGATCCTCTTGCCTCCCAATTAGCTTGGACTACAGCTGTGCACCCCCATACCCAGCTAATTTTTCTATTTTAGGAGAGGCAAGGTCTTACTTTTATTCAGGCTGCTCTCGAACACCTGAGCTCAGGCGATCTACCCACCTTGACCTCCCAGAGTGCTAGGATTACAGGCCTGAGCCACCACACCCTGCCAGATCCTGTGCTGTTGCTAAGGCTCTTCTCCCTGTCTGTGTTGCCCCCTCACCGATCCTGGATCTGCCGTGTCTCCTCAGAGCACAGCCATGAGCTTTTCTTAACTGGCTGTCCCATTGACGCTCTTGCCAAACCCATCAAAAGGTCAAGGTGTCGGGAGTCACCTGGCTCCAGCGCTTCCGTAATTTCCCACCGTGCTTGGAATCAAATCCAACTTCTTCACTCAGGGCTGGACGTTCCCACAGCCCTGGCCTGCGGTGGGTGCTGTGGTGATCAGGAAAGTGACCATTGGCAAAGCTGTGACCAGGTTGTGGAGTTCAAGTTCATGCACACATGATTTCCTGCACCCTTCCCCTGCCCTTGGTGGCCTTTGGCCTTTTTCTCCTTCTTGACCACCTTGACATCCACTGTGCCCACATTTCCCTTTGTTAATATGTTAAAGGGAAAAGCCTGAAACCTTCCCTGTCCCTCTGTCCCTGGGAGCGGCACTGTCCTCTGCGTGGTGTCCATGATGAGGGCTCCGACTGCAGTCTCGAGCCTTGACCACAGTTTATCTGCTGTGATGGCCCAGTGTCCTCCTCGCTGCCTGCTCTGCTCCCCGTCCTGACCCCCACCAGTGGCCTCTCGTGGCTCAGAGGGGGTCCATGAAGGATCCCAGCATCCTGTCAGGTGTCCTGTGTGAACAGTCACGTTCTGCCCAGAGTGGTTGTCTGCGACTTCACCTCCCCTTCTGAGACCCCTGTGAGTCTAACACAGTTGCAGTGAGCCTGGCCTTGCAGGTCACCTCTCTGTGCCTGCCTGCCCTGACATTCTGTCCCATGCCCATGCCCTGATTCAGGGCCTGGGGGGCTCTGCCCAGACCATAGCAGTAGCCCCCTAACCCCCCGCCCCCAGGAGCTCTTCCTTGGTCTCTGCATTAGGATCAGGCTGGGCTTCAGAAAGGAAGACTGGTCTCTCCTCCCGGCACGTCAGTGCCGGACTGCCAGGTGAGTCTTCTGAGGCGAAGATCCAGCTCTCTCTGTCCCTTGATGGCTCCCCTTGGCCTGGAGAATAAAACCCGGTCTCCTGACTCAGGCTGTCTGGGGTCTGGCTCCACCTCCTTCCCTCCACGTGCTGCATTCTGGTTGCGCTGCAGCTCTGTCTCTTTCCCTCCTGGGAGGGGCCGTTCCATCTTCCAGCCTGTCTTCAGACCTGCCCTGGACGGGAAGGCTAGCCTGCACTCACATGCCCCAGGGTCCCTCTTGAGAGTCTGTTGGCAGTGGCAGCCATGCTCCCTGTGGGGGGCCTGTGCTCTGTGACCCGCCCAACCCTCCTGGCTGTGGCTGTCAGGTCTACAGAGGGCACCTGGCTCAGGTGTAACCAGTCCATGGAGCAGCCAGGGGTGGGGTGGGACCTGGCTGGAACAGAGGGGGTGGGGCCATCAGCTCTTATCTCTCTTCCTTTTCCTGGTATTGAGCAAGGAGCCCAGGAGAGGGAGGAATCACAGCCCAGTCACACAGTCACAGGGGCAGGCTGGATCTGGGCCCGAGACATGGAGCAGAGAATAGGGAAGGGTAGTCAGCAGCGAAAGACGCACAGCAACAGTCGCGAAGGAGCAGATGGGGCATTAGTGGGGCTGTGCTCATGGCGCAGCATTGGCGTGAAACTCACACACTCCTGGCACGTCGTCCCAGAGCCACCCTGAGCCCAGAACCACAGTCCCCACTCCTGTGCCTTCCACACCCTCCACCTCTTGTCCTTGGATTCGTACGGGTTCGTCTCCCTGGAGCCCTCTGTCCTAGGCTGTAACTGACAGTCCCAGGAGGGCTCTGGCTCTCCTGTGATGCCTCCCTCCTCATGACGTGTATTTGGTGGTGCACCTTAACTCCTCAACTAAATTTAAAAGCCAGAAGGGCAAGGCCTATGTCATTATCCTCAGTGCCTGCAGCAACCAGCCCTTTGTCTACCTCGTGGTAGCAGCTGAGTAATTCACTGGTGACTGAGTAAACAAGTACAGAATCCACCTGCTCTGGGCGCTTCCTATATAAGCTCTTTACTCTGTGGTCAGCCATTTTCTTTATCCTTAACACTCAGTACAATATCCACACACACTCACAAGCATCCATGTGCATGGACGCTGAGTACTTGAATGCCTCTTTCTCTCTGTAAGGACCAGGAAGCACGATCAGATTATAAATAAACCCAAGGAAGTCAGTCGTTCAGGTAGTTTTGGTTAACGGTTAATCTACTCAGCCTGTTCTATCACTGCCTCCTGCGTAGAACCAGAAACCAGCTGGGCACTGTTTCTCTCTTTTCAGAATCTCCTTTCCATGCCAACTTTGCAAAATTACATTTTGTTAGTTTTTTAACTTCCCTTATATCATGAGGTCAGTAGTGTTGAGTTGTACTGATTCCCTGTCTCAGAGGAGTTGAGGCAGGACAGCTGCGATCACGGGTCATTTTGTTTGTTTCAAGTTTTCCTACTAGTTGGAAGGAAAGCCACGGTCTTTGCCACCGTTTCATTAGCGCAGCTCTGCTCTGCCTACGAAACCAGGATGCTTCTGAATTTAGAAACGATACGCTGCATTTTTATTCTCAGGTTGCTCCTGTTTAGTTGCATTCGTTCCTTTTAAAAATAGATACAGGGGAGAACAGCAATAAATTCCCGCCTGCTCAGACGCACGTGTGTACTGTAAGCCGTTTGCTCAGACGGTGTGATGTGTCAGACAGTGCTGGAACAAGCGGTGGTTAGTGTGAAGACAGTTCCGTTAGGAGGTGCCACGCAGATTCTACACGGTGTTAGAAGACGCCTCCTGGGTTGGTTTTACGTGCCACTAAAGTAAAAGCTTTGCCGAACGAAGGCCAGCTGGGGACCGGGTGACAGAAGAAGGAAGAGGTGTCCCCATCAGCTGGATGCATCATGCTTCCATTGAAGTTTTTGCTTTAAAATGTTGCCAGCCAGTCTCGGCGCCTGTGGCTTAAGCGGCTAAGGCGCCAGCCACATAACACCTGAGCTGGCAAATTCGAATCCAGCCCAGGCCGCCAAACAACAATGATGGCTGCAACCAAAAAAATAGCTGTGCATTGTGGCAGGCACTGTTGTCCCAGCTCCTTGGGAGGCAGAGGCAGGAGAATCACTTGAGCCCAGGAGTTGGAGGTTGCTGTGAGCTGTGATGCCATTGCACTCTATCCAGGGTGACAGCTTGAGGCTCTGTCTCAAAAAAAAAAAAAAAATGTTGCCAGCCTAATAAAATAGAGAGTAAACTTGTAATGATTTTGTTAAAAATACAAAGTCTGCCTGCTTGTATCCTGCTCTGCAGATAGACAGTATGTATATAGATTCTGACCATAAACACCAAGAAAACGGTTATCTCATCCGACTGGGTAGGATTCTGCAGTATGTTTGCAAACATAGTTATTATTGCGCTATAGGTGCATGTTTCCATAGGATTGGCCTTAGCAGTCAACATTCCTTGCGTTTTAAAAATGAGGAATGTGATCGTATTGTGATTATTAACAGTATTTTATAAAGAAAGACTAGAAGCCTCTTAGGATAACAGTCCAGGAGAACCTGAGTTCCGGACCCCCCAGCCCCTTCTCAGGCCTCCTTGTCCTTCCCCAGACCCTCAAGTCCCCAGGTTTACGACCCTACCTGTTCAGCCTTCCTGAGTCTCTTTCTTCCTCCATGTGCTCTGTTCTCTCATCCCCAAAATAGCTTTTGGCTCCAGCCGCCTCTTGTGTGATGACCTCAGTGCCGCCACCTTTATCTGCAACTTTGTCCTTTCTCACTTGAGCCATCTCATCGCAGCCTCCTGGCTGATCGCTCTGACACCACACTCTCTCCACATATGGCCATTCCCCACCCATCACAACTGGCCAAAACGAAACCAGTAACTGCCACAGACTCTGCACTGGCGGAATGTGCAAGGCCAGACTGTTGAGCTGGCCTCGCCACCCCCTGCCCCAGCCTCCCGCCCAGCCACTGGACCCCACACAGTCCAGGCATGGCCCACACAGGCTTGCTCAGTTTCCCCCCAAACACACTGGACCTTCCCATCTCTCTGTGCTTTCATGTCTGCTAACACCTCTCACCTGCCCCCTCCCAGCCTTCAAAACACGGCTCACAAATAGCATGGAGGAAACTTCTTTTCTTCTGGGCAGTTGGTCATTCTTTCTTGAAGTTTATCTTTTGCTTTTATCATTTCTCTCTTAGCCTGGTACTTAAAACACTATGATAGGCCAGGTGTAGTGGTGGGCACCTGTAGTCCCAGCCACTTGGGAGGCTGAGACAGGAGGATCGCCTGAGCCCAGGAGTATGAGGTTGCTGTGAGCTATGATGACACCACTGCACTCCAGCCTGGATGACAGAGCAAGACTCTGTAAAAAAAAGAAAGAAAGAGAGAGGGGAGGAAAGGAAGGAGGGAGAGAAGGGAGGGAGGGAGGGAGGGAGGGAGGAAGGAAGGAAGGAAGGAAGGAAGGAAGGAAGGAAGGAAGGAAGGAAGGAAGGGGGAGGGGAGGGAAGGGAAGGGAGGAAGGAAAGAAAAGAAGATCGACTATGGTGATTAAGCCATTTCCATGGAAGTCTTTGTACTCTTTTTTTTTTGAGTAACGATTTTTATTGATGTTTTAGGGAGTTAAACTTTTAAGAAAGGGGATGATGTGATAAACTCATCAAAAGGTGATAAAAGCTCTATGAAGAGATTCCTTTTACTCTGATTCAGGGAGAGGGAGAAAGACCAGTTATTCCCAAGATTAATGGCTGAAGTGCATTGATCCATTAAGAGGGCTAAGTGGCATCTGGGAAGAGAGCCCTAGGGCAGAAAGCTCTGCAGCCTGCAGGCTTCAATTTCCTCTCCTCTCGTGGAAACCTCGGTTTGTCTTAAACCTCAGCTTCTGAAATTGACTTGGAAGTCTTCATCCTGCCCTGTGAAAACTGAGTATTAGTGTTTCTTTGTAAGCGTATATGTTCATCTGATAGGTCAAGAGAGAGACGGAGAGAGTCAGAGTTAAACAGAGACGGAGAGAATTCGAGAAAGAGAGATGGTGGCAGAAAGAGGCAGAGAGAAATGCCTTCTCTGCTCTTGAATTCCAGGAAAACAAAGGCTTTTTCCTTTTCCCCTTCACGTACCCTGTACCCACTATGGAGACTACTCTCAGTACCCATGGCACTGTTGTGAAGATGCTCAGAATTTGTAGTGCAGTGAGTCTCCCTTGGGGGTGATTTTGCCCCCAGGGGACGTTTAGCTACTCTGGAGATGGTCACTTGTCACAACTTGGGGACTGCTACTGACACCTAGTGGGACAGAGATGCAATTAAACATGCCTCAAGTGCACAGGTCAGCCCCCACCTCAACAGAAAAGGTCCTGTCCCCGAATGTAAATAGTGCCAAGGTTGAGGAACCCTGATCTAGTTGAAATTAAGACAGAATTCCTTCTTCACGGGGTGGTTGTAAGCATTAAATAATGTATATATGAACTTCATAAAGTCTAAAGCGCTGTTTTACACCTCTCCCTCAGCAGAGAGTTGTAACAGGAGTCATCTGGGTCAAGGCTGCCTACCTATTTTTGTTGTTATTCTTGTCATCATTGTTAATTAGGTGAACAGTGGAGATCCTTGGTGGTTTCCAGGCAGGGAAAGGACAGGATCGTGGTAGGATCTTAGAACAGTCAAGGTGTCAGCGGATGAAAAGGAGAAAGGGCAAGGACAAGCAGAGGGGCCTGTTAGGAGACTTCAACAATGGTTGACACAAAGGATGACATTAGGTAACGAAGACTGCTGGCTGCTGAGAGGGAGGGAAAGGTGATGCGAGAAATGTGGGCAAGGGGAGATTGCCCGGCCTTGGCACTTGAGCAAATGTGCACGGTGGTAGGGAAGATGTTGCTGATGACCTGGAATCAGAACGGAGTGTTGGGAGAATGGGGGATTGTTAAGGGAGAGAGGAATTTTAGAATACCAAATGGGCGTCTGGGTAGAAGTACCTAGAAGGCAAAGGGAAATGCAGGTGTAGAGCTTAGAAAAGAGTCCATGACTGGGCGCAGTGGCCGTGCCTGTAATCCTAGCACTCTGGGAGGCCAAATTCCGGAGAATCACTTGCGGTCAGGAGACCAGACTCTGCAATTATGAGACCCCGTCCCTACCAAAAATAGAAAAATTAGCCGGTCACCACAGCAGATGCCTGTAGTCCCAGCTACTCAGGAGACTGAGGCAGGGGGATTGCTGTGAGCTATCATGACGCCACTGCATTCTATCCTGGGTGACAGAGTGATCCTTTATCTCACAAAAACAAAACGTCCAGACTAGAGCGGAAAGGAACAGCCAAAGCTATGGCCGTGGAAGGGAACCTACAAGAAGAGAGTACAGGGATGGCAGAGAATAGGTGACCCCCAACGTGGTATATCCAGAGGTAGGAAGAAAGAAGAGACTTGGGAAGGAAACAGCAGGCAGCCTCTGCGGAGAACCAGAGGGCAGAACCGTGAACTCCAGGGAGCAGGGGGTTCAAAGGCAGGGGCGGCCAACAGTGTCAACCATTGTGAAGAAGTTGAGGGGGATGAAGGCTGCGCCATGGTCACGGGTTGGCAGATTATACAGTTCACGCCTCTGAGGGCCACACGTGATGCTGGTATTATTAAAGCCGCAGGGCTGGAGGCTGGGTGCGGGGAGAGACCGCGTTCGCTAACAGGGACTACAGAGTTACAGTGAAACTGGATTGTTATTTTCTTAGACAGTGGAGAAATGAGCATATTTTCTGGGCTGGCTGGGTGGGGGCGGGGTAGATTGTAGAGAAAGAGATTGCTGTCAAAGGCAAGAACACTTGGTTGAGCCAAGTCTTGCAAAGTGAAGATGAAGTTCCGGTAGACTTGGGAGAAAAGGGATGGAGGGAAAGAGGAAAGGAAGAGGTATGGAACTGCAGCAGATCAAGTGGAATTCCAGGAGAGCAGGACCCGTGCATTGTGGGGAGGGGACAGAGCCCTACCGACTCTGTCCTCCGTCCCCACCTGCTCATATGCGTTTCTGCCAGCTGGGAACATTTGGCGGCTTTAGTGCATGTAAGTGAGCAGACCGCTCCCCCAGCCCCTCACACGCCCTCTTTAGATTTTATTTACGCTGTGGTCTGGTGTTTGGCTGGGTTTGGGCTAAGTTACTTAGCACTTTTACATCTTGTGACTGTCACTGTAGCACTAGGTAAGAACAAGTTCAGATTTACCATCCAAACAACATCTGGAGCAAACTTAAGGTACAGACAACAGCACAGGTAACCTGGGGGGCGGGAGGGCCTGTTGGCTAAACCCACCCTTCTGCACAAGGGAATTGGGTTTGGTGGAAGAGCGTCATTTCAAAAGTCTTGAAAAATCTGTGACCTAATCTGTCACCAGTAGGAAGCATCTCTGCAGAATAGATTGGAGCCACTTGGCAGGTTCCACAGGAAGAACAGGGTTCGTTGCTGGGGGTCCCCCTCTGCATTCCTTATCGAGGCTGCAGGTGTAATTCCCTTGCTCTGCTTTGGTTTGGTCTGAGGCATTAAACCGGATTTCACCAGGGAGATTAAGGATGTGTTTGTACCAGTATCACAGATTGTTGCTTACATTCTTTATGTAAAGAGACTAATTGTCACCTGCTTGTTCCAGTTCCACAGACTTTTCCAACACGTCACCCCAAATGCACAGGCAAGGCCATGCAGTGAAAAGGCCACTCACAGTCAGAACTTGGAAGCAGCTTTCTGTTAAAAACCTAAATAACATCCTGCGTCAAAACAAATGTGACAATGGGCTATTATTCCTCTCCATAATAGCATGCTGTCGCCCCTCCGGGCCTGCGTGGAGGGGGTGGGCCGGCATGCTGAAACCCGGGAGAGGCACTTCCTGGTCTTGCGTTTTCTAAAAACAGAAACTGCTCCTCTGGGAGCTAACTCGGGATTGGTCTCTGCAGGTGCCCGGCCGCAGCCTCGCATTCATTTCCAGAGAAGGGCCCTGCGCTTGCCGGAGAACACCAGCTACAGTGACCTGACGGCGTTTCTCACGGCCGCCAGCTCCCCCCTGGAGGTGGACAGTTTTCCATACTTGCGAGGATTAGACGGAAACGGAACAGGTAATGTGAGTCTCTTCTCTCTTCAGGCAGGGCTTCCGGCTTTCGTCTTGGTGCGTGGATTTTAGACATCACTAGGAGTGTTGGCGCCACATGGGAAAAGGGCACACAGCTGGGGAGAACTCCTCCCACAAGTTCAAGTGCGTGCGCTGCCTTCAGCCGATGCATTTAGGGAACCCGGTCTGCACCCCGGCAGAACTGCATTTTAGTGCGTTAGTCTCCCTGAGCCTTTCTGCTTTTATCAGTGTTCCTAAGTACTCTCTAGGAACTCTCCTTTGGAGAAATAAGTACGTTCAATGCAGAGAGGTTCTTACAGTTGAAATTGTAATTAAAAAAAAAAAAAGTATAAGATCAGAGGTGCAGGTTCTTGCCCTCTGCCCTCTGCCTTCTCCCATGGGCTCCCAGAATGTGTGGTTAGGGGTGTAGGGTGCCTGGTTGCCTCTGGCAGAGGCACGTGGTCCCACCATCCATATGCTGCAGCTGGTAGGGACCAGGTGGCCCTATGCCTGTGTCCCTCCTGCAGGCACAGGAGCCCTTGGGAGGAGGCGCTCTGCTCCCTGCAGCTCTTGCTCAGATGGTTTCTTTCTCTGCACTGGCCCTCTCTGCTTTCAACTCTGCGAGGAGCAGCCAGGCTTTGATGTTGCTTTGGAATCCGTTTCTGGCAGGTCTCTGAAACATCTCAGTCATTCTCACCCTTCTGCCGTGACACACACAACTAAAAGATCAGAGACACCAAAAGCCACCAGCCAGAAGATACGTAACGATTACTTATCAGAGAATGGCGGATGTGAGCCGTCACCTCCATTCCAGAGTCCCGGGTGCGAGGATGGCCCCGGTTGTGATGGAGAAGAGAAGGCGAGATAGCAGAGTCCTTCCTTTTTTTCCTGCCCCACTCTTCCTTTCTCCCACACCTGAGACAAGTGACCATGTAAAATCCCAAGTCAGACGCTATTCTGGGTTCAGCCCTGCTAGGTAAATTATTGCTTTTCATGGGGACACTTTTATTGAGTCTCTGTTAATCTTACAGCACTGTACATAATCTGGTTATTCTGAAACAGGTTTTAAACCTGACACCTCTGATCTGTTTTGTAGCATGTTAATAAGTTTCTGATTATACATGAATGTGACCTGGTGATTTTCTATTCACTGTTCTCCCTTTTCTGTTACTGAAATGTTTCTTCTTCCCTTAACTTTTGTGTGTGATGATGTGATTAATACATCAGTGATTGGTTAATGGACAGGTGCATAGAAGTCACCTTAAGTAAACATTAGTGAGGAAAAATAATTGATTTTTACCTGAAATGTGCAGGCCTGGGAGAAAAGCATTCTTTCGGGGAGCATGGAAGAAGATCTGTTTGAAATCCTATAACCTCCATCCAGTCTCCCCAACAAAGTGGGGCATAAAACCCTAACTGGGAGGGACAATCTCCGTCCTCAGAGCTCATTAATTTCTTCTGTGTGCCCCATTTCCAATAGCTCTTGAATAAATTATGCAATCGGTGAAGACTGGGGGAAGAAGGGCACAAAGACACGGGACTATTGATTTTAGAGGGTTTGTTTTATTTGAAAAGCATTCCGTTATTTCAAAGAGAAGAAAGCAGGTCTTTGGAAGGTGACATTAAACTTCTTTTCCACAGACAGAACTGGTGGATTGATTGGCCTAGAAAGAATCAGGTCACCTTGGAGAGCGAGCAGGGAAGGTGTCCAACTGCATGGCCCTTGGGGTCAGGAGCCTGGGCCCCCTGGAGCACAGACACCTCCAGACTCAGTTTGTCGTCTGTCCAGTTACTGGCCTCCTGTCCTAAAAAAGGCAGCTGAGAGATGTCAGCCTAGGGGGAGAACCTGGCCCAGATGTGTCCGTGAGATGATGGGTCACGGTGAGCGTTCGCTGACGGCGACAGAAACAGAGGGGGCTGCAGAAGGGAATGGGAGGGCCTCCGAAGGGAGGTTTCCTTGGATAGCCATCAGTGCCTGTGGTGTCCAGTGTAGAGGAACGTTCCAGAGTTGTAAGTAGAAAAATGCAGCCACGTGCGGATTCCAGCCACTTTCCCACTGCCCTCTTCAGTCATCTGGTCTGTAGCTTCCTGACATTACAGACAGGCAGCTTCTCACACAGGCCAGGGGACATCACACGGCTCCAGCTAGAAAGCGCCACTGTCCTGGCAGGCGTGGGAGCCTGCAGCCTTAAGACAACATGTGGCCTTTTAGGACCTTAAGCGCAGCCTCTTGACTGGATCCAAATCTTACAGAATAAATCCTTTCATTAAAGAGGCGCAGCACAGACAGAGGCAGCTTTCCTTGCCTCCTTTGGTGCTTAAAGAAAGAAACAATTTTGAAATCAGAAGGCTGAATGTGCCTCACCCCTGCAAGGGTTTTGAAGAAATTACTTACACTGGTAACTCCAGGAAAACGCAGAGGGAGTCAGCAACATGACTAAGGTGCAGACTTCTCTTGCAGTCCCTAAAAGTTGGTACCAGAACGTAAAGCCAAGCAGAACCCTGGGTGCCAGCTGAGCAGAACCTCTTATAGTACGAGTGACAAAGACAGGACAGCTTGTCCCCTCACAGGGTCCAGGGGTGTTTCCCCCTCATGCTGCTGTCCTTGCCCTGACACCTGTCGTGGGTCGGACTTACAGGGAGCCAGGTAACATGCAGGCGGAACAGGGAGAAAGCCTTTTAACTACTAAAGTTTTGAGTCAGACCACGTTAAGGTCCGTTATTTCACTTCCAAGAAAAACATGGTCAACAGCACCCTTTTGGGTTCCCATTCATGCCAGTTTCAATTTTCGCAGTGTGTTGGTATTGCTGGGAGGGCTTCATTGGTTTCCACCCACACGGATTTTATTTGCATGATTTTTGTCTAGCTCAAAACTTTCCTAATGCCTCATATATGGAGAGCCTGGTATTTTTGTGTAGAATTGAAGTCTCCTAACACAGAGTGGAAGGAAAGTAATGTAGCCCTTCTGAGTCTGCGCCACTGCAGAACAAAGAGCACAGGAGGGTGAAGTTCAAGGGTAGGAAAGGCACAGAAGAGGAACAGGCGCTTAACGGAGCCCTGAGGAAGGAAAGAGCCAAGGGAAAGCTGCTGTCATTGCCTGCAGTGTCTCCCACAGCCAGAGAACTTGTAAAGGAATGTGAAATTACGTGAACCTAGTACGTACTGCTTTCCATTAATATGCTATACTTCTGAGTATTTCCCACCGAGTGTATTTATCGCCATAGAATCAGGAAAACATCTACTCCACCCTACTGTTGAGGGTAAGAAAAAAATGTTCGGGCGGCACCTGTGGCTCAAAGGAGTGGGACGCTGGCCCCATATGCTGGAGGTGGTGGGTTCAAACTCAGCCCCAGCCAAAACTGCAAAAAAAAAAATGTTCATCTTCTCTAATCATCAGAGAAATGCAAATCAAAACCACTGTGTGATATCACCTAACTCTAATAAGATTGCCCCACATCACAAATTCCCAAAACACCAGATGCTGGCGTGGATGTAGAGAGAAGGGAACACTTTTGCACGGCTGGTGGGACTGCAAACTAATACATTTCTGGAAGGAAGTATGGAGAATCCTCAAAGAACTAAAAGTCAATCTTCCATTTGATCCCACAATCCCATTACTAGGTATCTACCCAGAAGGACAAAAATCATTTTACCACAAAGACATTTACACCAGAATGTTTATAACAGCTCAGTTTATAATTGCCAAGTTGTGGAAGCAACCCAAATGCCCATCAACCCATGAATGGATTAACTAACTGTGGCATGTATATGCCATGAAATACTATTCAGCCATAAGAAATAAGGAGACTTTGCATCTTGTATGTTTACCTAGGTAGAGCTGAAACACTTTCTTCTTAGTAAAGTATATCAAGAATGGAAGGGCAGTGCCTTTAGCTCAGTCAGCAGGGCACTGGCCACATATACCAAAGGTGGCAGGTTCAAACCCAGCCTGGGTCAGTTAAACAACTGCAACAAAAAAATAGCTGGGCATTGTGGCGGGCACCTATAGTCTCAGTTAATTGGAAGGCTGAGGCAAGAGAATCGCTTAAGCCCAAGAATTTGAGGTTGCTATGAGCTGTGATGTCACTGTACTCTTAAGGAGGGCAACATAGTGAAACTCTGTCTCAAAAAAAAAGAAAAATGGAAAAATATATTCAGTACTAATATGAAACCAATATTAGACACTTACACGCTCATACGAATTATAAAACAAAAAATATAGTCTAGCAATATAGCAAGAAAGAGGGGAGAGGGGAGGGCATTTGGCAGGAGTTCACCTAATATGCACAATGTGAGGATATTGGGCACGCCTCTCTGGGTGAGAGGCTCTTATACAACTTGAACTTTACGTTGAATTGAGAACAATGTAACCTACAACTTTATACCCTCGTATTAATTTGCAATTTAAAAAAATGAAGTCTTCCGGGCTCGGCACCTGTGGCTCAATGGGCTAAGGCGCCAGCCATGTACACCTGAGCTGGTGGATTCAAATCCAGCCCAGGCCCGCCAAACAACAATGATGGCTGCAACCCTAAAAAATAAAAAAATAAGAAGTCTTCCGAAAGAAGGAGGAGGAGTAAAGTACCTTGCCGGAGGCTGTGTAGGCAGTGACTGGCAGGTCCTCTACTAGAAGCCCATCCTCCTGGGCCAAGGATTACAGGAAGGAAGATTCCATTTCACAGGCTCTTCTCCTCTGCCCACCTACTTCTTCCATGTTCAGGGGTCCTTTCTAGGATGCAAGAAACAGCCCTCCCTGATGGAGGCATCATCTCCTAAGTTTATATAAAGTCTAATAAGTAATTTAATGTCTCTGCAGCTTTACGTTCTATCTCGCTGAGAAGCTCTAGCAGAACCTAGAGCAACATGTTGTCTCTCCTGGCTTTGCTGCTGCATCTTCTTTAAGCTGGTGGCATGTCGGTGCCTCAATCCCCAAGAGATTTGGACTAGAACTATAAAAAATTCTGAGTCTGGGTTTTCTTTGCCCTAAAATGAATTGATCAAACTAAAAGATTTCGGAACTTGAATCTGTGAATACAAGTTAGACCTTTCAAGGACATGACTGTCCCTCTGCCTTGCCCTTCATTCAAAAGCAAAAATGAGTGTGAATGTTCCAAGGTAATGCTGTCTGTAGCTGTGTAGAAATCAATCCTTGAAGGATTTAGCTGTGACTCATGGTGGGACTCATGAGGTTTGCTTTAAACGTTTAAATGTAGACCTCAGTTGGAGATTTACATTAGTGCAAGTAGCCCGATAGGTAATATGGAAGGAGCTGGATAGAAAATCCCATAGATTGTATTCTCAAAGAGCTTAAATATTTTTGTCACTGTATTTTTGTCATTCTGTTCAAGGAAAGACGTAAAATGATGGCAGAGTACCTTTCGTGTGACATGGAAGTCCACCAGAGAAACATTTTAAATGGATCGCTTAAGTGCATAAATATCGCTCTCATAAGCATTCTCTGATTTATCTGGAGACAGACATTAAAGCTCTGGTTTGGACAGACTGCCTCTAATGGAGAATAATTGGCATATTAAATTCCATTTAAACAGATCAAAATAACAATGGCAAGCTAAAATAACGCATAACTATTTCAAGTCCAAGTTTCAATAGGACACTTTTTAGCAGAAGTAAGTTAATGTTACAAAGCAATCCTTGAAGAAATTCACTCTTAAAAAAAAAAAAAAAGCAATCTCTACACCAAAACATTTGGTTTCATATGGTAACCCGCACGTCATTAACATGTGGACGGGGCTCACTGCGTGTGGAAGTCATTTTCAGTGACATTCACGTGTATTTGCATATCACAATACGGGTGCAAAACACAGTGCTGTAGTTAGAATTGACCAATAACTAGTGAGTGCCCAGTGCCATTAGGCTGTCTCCAAGCCTGTTTATGTGTAAAAGGGGCATTTTACCTGGTTGTGGGGAGCATTGCATATGTAAAGTGTTTGTTAGTGCCATCCCTGGCATATAGGAGGTACTTAGTAGCTGTGGTGATTTTTTTCACAGAAGCCCCACATAGGTATTTTGTGCATATGAGGTCTGACAATTGAGTTTGTGAAGTTGTCCTCGAAAAAGTGCTACACATCTCATTGCCGTATATCACCACCGCCATCTTTGAAGTACTCCCTATTAGGAAGCTACGCACCAACGCCGGCACCTAGTTCACTTTTCAAAGCAATCTTGAAATTCTTTCTCTGGAATGGCCGCAGAGCTATCATAAGGCACACTAAAACACACAACAATAATAATGAATCAGCAAGGCACCACCCGTAGCTCAGAGGGTAGGGTGCCAGCCACATACACCAAGGCTGGCAGGTTCGAACCTGGCCCAGCCAGCTAAAACAATGACAACTGCAGCAACAACAACAAAATAGCCAGGTGTTGTGGCAGGAGCCTGTAGTCCCAGCTACTTGGGAGGCTGAGGCAAGAGAATAACTTAAGCCCAAGAGTTTGAGGTTGCTGTGAGCTGTAGCAACACTGTACTCTACCCAATGTGAGAGCTTGAAACTCTGTCTCAAAAAACAAAGACAAAAGAAAAAACAATTATGAGTCAGCAAGAATCCTGTCACACATCAACACAAACATAGCTATGAGACACTGATATACCAAGGTTGTG
>CAUYON010167644.1:0-52196 GCA_963573935.1 Arctocebus calabarensis
TACAAATGTCTTCATACAATAACTAAGAAAATGCCATGAAGGGTATGTTAAACAGTTTGATGAAAACATTTCAGATTGTATATGAAACCAGCACATTGTACCCCTTGATTGCACTAATGTACACAGCTATGATTTAATTTACAAAAAATGGAGAGAAATTCCAGAGTCTTGGATTTTTTTCCCCAGGAAAATAGTACAGGCTCACATCTGTGACTACAACAGCCATTTGGGTAATGCTTATACTTAAAAAAATGGTCAAGATTGAGTGAAGAGCTAGAGAAAATAAATTTCTAGCATATGCTCTCTGCAGAAGCATATATAGATACTACAATGCTCAGGATAGGCTCAGTGTTTGGCTGGTCTTATCACATAGTGGCCCCAGGGTCTCACTTGAGAGCCTATGTCTTACTTAGGAAGACCTAGTTTTACTCTTTCCGTTGTTCACTCATTGTGTAAATGTTGTCAGTAGAGGTCATTCCTGATACTAACATATGAAGGGGGCCGAGCTTAGGGAGCACTCTTTTACCTGCTTCTACCCTCCTTTTATTGAGTGAGATCAAGTCTCCCATGGGAAATGCATGAGAGGAACAGTGAGTTTTGTGGGATTTCTGTTGTCAGCCGCGTGCCCTATAGAAAAGTGAGGCAGCCTAAGGGGTTCAGGTTGAAAGAAGATAGGAAACTTGGAAGGCATGATGGAGAAGAGTTGGGTACTGATATAAAAAATTAAATATACGTACTTTTGGATAACTCAAACTGCAGTAATCCATGAAATTAAGTCCCTATTTTTTTAAATCCTATTTCTCAAACAAATAGTGTTTGTAATAATTCCTTAAGGTTTCCAGGCTGGTTTTGTTTCTTTTACCTCTAACAGACCACTTTAATTTTCAAGGACAACATTTGTTTTTCTAGCTTTTTCATTCATGTGATTTCATTGACACCCATTTGCCCTTGACTCATTTGTTATGGCACCTTCACCTTTGTGATAACTTTCTTTTCAAATTAGTACCTCTTTTGTTTGTTTCCTCAGGAACGGTTTACTATGAGTGTAACTGTGAATGTAACTACCAGCATACATGACTTTATTATCCTTGCCTCTGTTGTGCTTCACAAATACTGCATTTTTTTTTTAACAAATTGAAGTTTTGTGGCAACCCTGCATTGGGGAAATCTATTGGCCCCATTTTTCCAACATATATTCACTTCGTGTTTCTATGTAACATTTTGACAATTCTCACAGTATTTACATATTCATTATTAATATCTGTTGTGATGATCTGTGATTGGTGATCTTCAATGCTATTCTCATAATGAACTTGATAAATGTTTCACTGATCAACCATACCCCTGTCTGTTTCCTGGTCCTCAGGTTTTCCTATTCCTTGTGTCACAAAAGTATTGAAATTACGCCAGTGAATAATTCTTCAATGGTCTCTAAGTGTTCAGATGAAAGAGTCACATATCTCTTAACTTAAAGGAAAGCTAGAAATGATTAAATTTAATAAGAGAGGCATGTCAGATGCCATGATAAGAGAAAGTTAGCTCTCTTGTCCCAGTAGTTAGCCAAGCTGTGAATGCAAAGGAAAAGTTCATGAAGGGAGCAATAAATGATACTCCAAGGAACTTAGGAACAATAAGAAAGCAAAATGGCCTTATTGCTGATAATAAGACAGTTTTAATAGCCTGCTGTGGGGTAAAAATACCCACATATGCGCTCCATTGAGACTGGGAAAGAATGGGTTAACATGACTTTTGCTAACGCAGAAAAAGCAAGATAGCTGGGCTGCCCTGAGGCATACACTGAGGCTGTTTATTGGAGGTAAAAGCCCAGAAACAGAAACTCTGAAGTCATGCAGCCTTTAAGCCCAGAGGTTGACAAGTATTGAATACATATTGTGTTAACAGCCTAAAGATCTCAGCACTACGGATAAACAGAGTCATAAAATCCATTGGAGGTTAACTTAATGGGCACAAAGAAAACTTAAAAGAATAAGTTCCCCTGCAGTTTTAGATTTTTTTTAGATTTTTTGCACAAAAGGATGACGCATGTTTTGCTTTACATTTGTTGAAAAACAGAAAAGCAGAAAAACATTTGTTGTTGTGCAGACTTGATGTTGCCACTTATGTTTAGAATTAAATGGAAGAAGCTAAATAATGGTAAATGTTTTAAATCATTGATTTAAAAATAAAGAAATAAAGATGTTTTGCTACATGCCATCTTGAGCTGTAGTCTGCTTCTTGCACCTTTTCACATTACAGAAGCGAGTTTGCACCCAAGGCAAAGCTGCTGCCCCCTCACGTCTCTGGTCATGCAACAGTCTGCATAGATTAAACTGGGGATAACAGTATCTTGAGGCAAAGCCCAATCCAGAGAAATGTCCTACCTCTGTTTAATTCTGTGAAGGCTGAGGGAGGTGAGAATGCTTCAGAAGAAAAGTTGGAAGCTAGAAGAGGGTGATTCGTGAGGTTTGAGGGAAGAAGCCATCTCCATGACATGAAAGTGCAAGTGGAAGTAGTAGGCAATAATGTGGAAGCTGCAGTGTGTTATCCAGAAGATCCAGCTAAGATCATTGCTGAAGGTAGCTACACTAAACAATATATATATATATATTTTTTTGCAGTTCGGCCGAGGCCGGGCTTGAACCCGCCACCTTCGGTATATGGGGCCGGCGCCCTACTTGCTGAGCCACAGGAGCCGCCCCCTAAACAATATATTTTCAATGAAGATGCCATCTGTGACTTTCATAGCTTTTGACTTTTTGAAGCTTTGGAGCTTCAAAAGACAGATTGATTCTCTCATAAGGGACTAATGCAGGTAATCAAGTTAAAGGTAATGCACATCCAGAAAATCCTAGAGACTTAAGAAGTATACTGAATCTATCTATCTGTATGCTGTAAAAGACACAACAAAGCCTGGCTGAAAACACATATATTTACTGAATATTTTAAGCCCACTATTGAGATATACTGCTCAGAAAAAAAAAAAAAAAAGATTTCTTTTCAAATATCACTGCTTATTGGTAATGCACCTGGTCATCTAACAGCTTTGATAGAGATGTAAATAGAGATTAATCTTGTTTTCATGCCTTTTAATACAACATCCATTCTGCAGCTTTTGGATCAAGTTGTAATTTCAAATTTTAAGTCTTATCACTTAAGCAATACATTTTAAAAGCCTATAGTCACCACAGATGATGATTCCTCTGATGTATCTGGGCAAATCGAATTGAAAATCTATTGGGACGAAGAATTTATTATCCTAGTTGATGTGAAGAAATTTCATAATTCATGGAAGGACACTGATATATCAAAATTGACAGGAATTTATTTGCTTTTTTCTTTTGTTCTTTCTCTTTGCTTTTATTTTCTTCTTCAATTCACCTGTTCTAATGAGCTTCTCTTTACAAATGAATCACCCAACTTTTTTCCAAAGGCAGGAGATAGTACTGACAGTGGGGACTTCCCCAAAAGACTCTTTCTGCTACCTAGGAAAACTGAATCAGACCCACCCCCATCCTTAGATCATCAATGACGCACAATGATGGGCTTGGGACTATTTAATGATAGCTAGCATGTATGTATTTAGACATACTCAGTGCTCATCAAATGTCTGACACATTCCCTGACATGCATTTAAGGTAGAAGACAATCTATAAAGTAGATGTTATTGCAGTTATTAGTTCCATTTTATAGATGAGGAAATTGAGACCTTAAAAGCGTAAGTAACCTTCCCAAGATCATAGATCTAGTATATGGATGAGTTCAGATATGAATGCAAATAGTCTAGCTCTATTTTAACTATTGCATTTTTATGTTAATACATTTTTATTTTCTGCTTTTGTTGTCTTCAAAGTACATCTCAGTTTGCATACTGTGCTGATCTGATCTTTTGTACATGTGTATTTTCTGCTATTTTGCAAAAGTAAGATTTATTATAGAAACCGTACAAAAATTAGTCTATGGCCATACTATCCTGAATGCACCCCATCTCATCTGATCTCAGAAGCTAAGCAGGGTTGGGCCTGTATTTGGATGGGAGACAAAAATTAAATGTTTGCAGATAGAAGGAGCTAGATAGGGAAAATATAAAGAAATTAAATAAAAGACCTACTTTAATGAAAGAGAGTCTTAATTGAAAAACTAGACATGTAGATGGATAGATAGTTTTGATCTTAACCATTTATTGAAGTAAAACTAGAAAATGTTCATGCTATCAAATCAGAGTGTCTAGGAAACAAAGAAATCTAGAAATAAAAATGTGCAATAAATCAGAGAGAAAATGGAATTACAATGTATTTGTTCATTCATTTTACAAATAACTTGGTGCCGGAGAAAAACAAGATTGGAGAAAAGCAGCAAGCAAAATAGGCCAAAACTCTTCCTCATGAATTTACATTCTAGTGGGAGTAAAGATAAGATAAACAGGTTTAGGGAATGAACAAATAGTATCTTAATATTACTAATTGCAAGATCATGGCTTAGACTTTCTGTAGTAAAAGATAGATCAATAAGAGAAAAGAATATGCATTTATTTAATACATGCTTTAAAGGGCACCAAAACTTTCAGAATGAAGACCCAAAGAAATAGGGGAAACTATAAATTTATGCTTAGGTTTGATAGAGTGGACTGTCCTGTAGAAGTATACATACAGAACCAAGGGCATGATATGATGCTAATAAACTGGGGTGAACTTCTCATGGCTTGCTTGTTCAGATTCTCTGTGTTTCTGTGTGACATTTCTTCCCTTTGGGTGCAGGGCAGGATGCCTGTCACATGAGGATCTATAGGGGAGAAGAGAGAGAGAGAAAGCTACACTATATGGCCTGAATATTTCAGGGAAGAAGAGTAAGGGGAATTCTAGTATCTGTGGTCGGCTTCAGGAAACAAAGGGGTGAGAGGAGATTAGTGTCTTTCCTATTTTCTCAATCTCCAAAGGGCCATATTTTGGGGTAGTGTTTCCTGAACTCTGTTACAAAGCAAGACAATCACAAATGGTATGTTAGATGGTGATAAATTTCATGGAAAAAGAACAATTAAGGAATGATAAAGAAGGTGAAATTTAAATATGAGGTTGAATTTTTTTCTTTTGATGTGTAAGGAAGGAGTAACGGACTCCAGCTTGGAAGATCTATACAGGCAGAAGCTGACCAGGCAAAGGGACAGTCTTCCACCAGTCAACATTAGGCTGGTTTCTTTCTTTTATTCTTTTATATAACATTATGCTTTTAGGTCTTACTTATTCAGCCAATATACATATAAAAGATTAAGCAATATAATAAAATTAGGTAAAAGTTATACAAGATCTACAGTTTTTAATTCATTTTGTGATACTTAAAAAAAAAAATCTGCTTTGTATTATGCTAATTCACACTTTATCCCAAGTCATTTTTTTACCTTGAATTCTGTAAGTAGTACAACCCTTATATTAGATTTATCTGTGGGAGAGAGGTGGCTAAAAACAATTAAACTTACTGACTATGTATTTTATTTATTGGTGGTGAAAGAGATATGGTAATACAAAATTAAATGAAGCAACTGTTGTGAAAGCATTCTAGAAATCCAAATAGCACAAATGTCAGTATCTAGATTTTGTTTTTACATGTTGCTACACTATTAAATTTAATAGGAGACACATGGAGTCTTTAGCTGGGTTTAAATACTTATTTCTCTAACTACTAATTCTGTGGCTTTGAACAAGTAACTAACCTTCTCCAATACTCAATGTATTTACATAAAATTAGGCTAATAATATTAATAATTCAAATTTATTGTGTGATATATGAGATGTCATGTACCTGTTATTATACTGTTGTTATTCAATATTTTCATTGTTGCTTTAGTAAGATACTCAGAAAAACACTGAGCTATGGTCTACATTTTTCACCAGAAGAGAGGAGGGAACAGAGAAGATTATAATCTTAGTTTCTAACCTTATTGAAGGTTGACTTTTGGTCAACACGGTGCTAATATTTAACACATATTATCTCGTTGTGTTCTGTCACCAACCCACCAGTACAGGTAGAAAGCCTATAAATAAGCCTTTAAGTGGTTCCATTTTGTGAAACCAAGTTTGAAGTCTTTTGTGAGCTAGAAAGGAAAAAAAAAAAAACCTGGATAGAACTCTATATGTGGCTAAAGGCCTGGTCACATAGAAGTGATTAAAGGCCTGGCTTTGTGGGGGCAGGCCTGCAGGCAGGTACCTGTATGTCTCAGGAATTTCCAGACTACTCTCTAAAGATGGTCTGTCAAAGGTCAAGCATTCAAACAGCTTATTCCCCCAGAGCCTTGTTTTGTGGTTTTGTTTTCGATTACTTAGCCTAAGAATAGCTTTAGATAATGTTAGTGGAGTGGTTATTGGTTAATCCGAAGACCCTTAGGTGCCAGGCAGTGAGAGGCCTGGGGCTAAGGTTTAAGTCATATGTTTATTGATTAGTTGTGTTAGTATTAGTATTGCCTAAATAAGCTTTGGTGGAAGAAATAAAGTTGCTGCATGCCATGAAAGAATACAGCCTTCCTTATTTGCCATACAATTTCATTGCAGGTGTTAATCTCTGTGGTACAGCACCACACAACTTTCATACAACACACCAACCTATAAATTAGATTTTTATAAATATTCTCATTTTATAAATGAAGAGCTTATAGGTATTTAGCTATGTATAATAGATCTCATAGATCATCGGTAAACAGATCAGGGAAGACACTGAGAGAGTGTAGGCCTCAGTTTGTTGAGAACAGCTTAGAAATAAAAGGTGACAGGGAAATTCAGAAAAGATCTTTATATACTTTAGAGTATTGTCTGGAATCTTAAATTAAAGAGAGTGAGCTTTGTCAATTTTATTCTTTAGTCTGATCATGTCAGTCTTTGAAACGTTGACCATATTAGCCTTCTTGAGATAGCCCCAATTTTCTATCACAGGTGACTAAATGTTCTCCTTTATTCTGGTTTAGCCTCTCTTGATCAGCTCACAGGTAATTCAATAATCTTTTATAGAATACTTGCTGTGTGTTAGATGCAGCTCTATATGTGGTAATGAAGTGGTGTGAAAAACAAAAAGTCCTTCTTTTCATAAATCCTACATCATAGTAGGAGAGATAAGCAAAAGTCCAATAAGAAAATAAACACATAAACCAATTTCAGGTAGTAAAAAAGTGCCTTGAAAAAGAAATAAACAAAGGAAGGGAATGAGGATTGGCCACTGGAGGTGTGTGTCCATGTAGTGTTGAAGGGTGGCTGTTTGTGATCAGGGAAGGGCTATGGAGAGGAAGTAGTAAAAAGAAAGGAAGGAAGGAAGGAAGGGAGGGAGGGAGGGAGGGAGGGAGGGAGGGAGGGAGGGAAAGAACAAAAGAGAAAAGAAAGCAAGCTAGCTAGCTAGCTCTGGGGAAGCTGAGGGATATCCTCCAGTGTGGAATCATTAGTTTTGAAGCTGGAAGCAGAAAGAATCTTGAGATTTTGAGAAAATGCAGAGAAGGTGGTGTGGTGTGAGTGATGTGGGGATGGGGTCAGCGTGCTAGTGAGCTTGGGCAGACTCAGGGTCAGACCATGTAGGGCCTCCCAGGCCCTTAATTTCATTATGATGCCATCTATGGACAATTATAGAGATGTCTTCAGCATAGAAATGACAATCATATTTAGTAGAATCATCACTTTTTCTACAGTAGGGAGACTAGAAAGTGGGAATCAAAAGTGAAAGCGGGAACTATCATCACAGTCCAGCTGACAGATGATTGTTCTCGAGGCTGTGAGAGGTGGAGAGGAGAAGTGATGTTTGGCACACGTCTTAAAGACTGACAGAACTTACTGATGAGTTGGACATGGGCGTGAGAGAGAGAGAGGTCAAGGGCGATTGTGACTTGCTGTGACTTGTAACTGTTCCTTCCACCAGCTTGAGGCAGACTAGAAAAGGCACACATTCACTCTGTAAGACTGTCCAAGGTGGGGAAAGAACTGGTTTGTGTGTGATTGCAAAAGTATCCAACCAGGCAAGCTAGTGCGGTGTCCAAAAGCACAGCCCAGAAAGTGGTTTGCAGTATCGGGTATTTAAAAGAGCAGATAATGGAGCTGAGAAGAGCCTGACCCTTGAGAATCCAGGATCAGACAACATTCCCCAAAAGACTGGTGGCAGCTGGAAGCAGGGCCCGGCCAGAGCTCCTCGCAGGTACTGGGATGAGAAAGAGCAGCCTCCGTGCTGGAGGCCTTGGTGCCCGGCAAGCAGCACTCTCAGGAAGAGCACAGACCTGTCTCATTCAGACTGAAATGGGCAATGGGGCCCTTTTCCTGAGAAAGGAAAATATCTAATTCAAGAGTCTGAGGCACCTGATCAGACTGGAATTATGAGGGAAAAAAAGGCAATGTTGCACTACAGCTCCTTAACAGCCCTTAAGAAAAGACCAAGGCCGTTTTCAGCACTGCGGTCAGCACCCTTGGCAGGTCAGGGGCCCCTGTGCTTGCCTCTGATGGGAGTAAGAGTGGCGCCATGGTACTCTACTAAGGGTGATAAAGTGAGACTCTGTCTCTACAAAAAAAAAAAAAAGAGTGGCAAGAAGGCACAAAACCTGAGAAGCTAGTAAATCCCAGTGTCGGGTGACTCTTCCATCAGGAAAAAACAAAACAAAAGGAGCAGAGGAACAGCCAGCAACGAGGTCGGCCATCTGCTGCTAGGGAAAGGAGGTCACGCTCCCTTCTCCCTGGGGCTCTCAACATTTTCTGCATGTTTCTGTGTCTCCTCATTCCCAAGGGTCTCTGGTGCTTTCACCTGTGAAGAAGATGACCTAAAATGACTGAAAATGTGCCATGCCTACTGTGACTTAGTCACATGCAAGCTGAACAATTTCATTCAAAGTGTATACTATACTACTCTTAAGCTTTTGTGTTTTTTGCAGAATAATTTACTCAACTTGCCCAGCCCTTGACCTCTGATTTTATTGGAGTCTTACTAGAAAATAGTAAACTGAAAGGAATATTGGAATTCTCCAAAGTAAAACCTACCCAGTTACTGGGAATTTGGTCAATGGTGGATTTTGACAGGGAGGGGAGGGGGGTAACTTTCAGTTGACAGCTTGCTTATGTGAGGCTTCGTTTACTCAATAAAAAACATCTTGTGATTGAGTGAATTTTGAGTTTACTCCTTCACTGGCCTGTCACATCTTGGAAGCCAGAATTTTCATCATGTCTATCTTTCCTCTCTGATGATTTAATAAAGAGGCTGTGCATAATAATTGATCAATATTTATTAAAATATTTGCAGTGTTTTATTTTTCTTAGTTTCTTTTAGCTATTCTTTCAAAATACTTATAGATTTTTTTTAAGCACGTTACTTGATTGCTAAGATTCATCTTTTTTTCTTTGTTTTTAGAGAAAGTTCAAATTATATTGGACTGTAATAATTTTCCATTACTTATTTTTTTGTAAATTTAAGTTTCCTTAAGTGTTTAAAAGGAGCCTGGGTTCACATAGCTTTCACAACTACTAAGAACTCTCTTTTTCTTGCTTATATGATTTTTGTGTAGTGTTGATTTATGGCAGTTTGCTTTATGAAATGTCCTGGCCTGAATATCTTCCTCATTTTGACATTCTTCAATTCTCTCTATTTTGCCTATCCTGCTAAATTTTGCCTGTCTGGGTAGGGAGCTTTTATGGGTCAATTTTGAGAAGCTGTGACAGACAGGGCTGTTCCGGCCCTTTAGCCTATATGGGGAGGATGAGGCGGGGGATAGAGCTTGCTCCCTGTTAGAACTGGTCCCAGCCTCAGCTGCCTCTATCAGATTACACCTCCACACTCAATAGGGAAATTCGCTCCCTTTGGGGGTTCTCTCAGTCTTCTTCAGACACTCCATTAGTGTCTCCTGTTTCCCTGATACAGACATATGTCGATAATACACAAATATGCCTGTGGATGTCTGCTTGTATTTTGGGATTGGCAGGGATTCTATATCTTTTAGTTTTGCTGGAAATGTGTCCATAGACTTTTGATTTTGCTACTTCGTTGCTATTTCTGGAGAGAAGGGGTGTGTACGTGTGTGTGTGTATGTGTGTGTGTGTGGGGTTTGTGAGGCCCCCAAAGCATGCTGCTCTACAGTCTGTATCTCCCCTCCGGGCAGATTTAAAATTGAGTACATACACGTGCAGGACAACGGGCGTTTTAGTTTTTCCGTGTAAATATATTTCACCAGGATTCTAATCAACCTAAACTAAGGCTGAGGTTGTTGCCCGTATAAAGAGCAAGTGTTGCTTTTGCCCCAACTGGAACAAGGAAGGGGGAAAGCCAAAGCTCCTTGCCTCCTCTCCCTTTTTCCTGAACTTCATTATGTTTCCCACTTTAAGTGAAAAGGAAAGGCTAGAGGCTAGCTCAGCGCACACACCTCATGGGCTTGGGGAGGGAGGGATGCTGCAGCCCAAGGAGAGAACCAGGTCTCCCGGGAGTCCGAGTCTCCTGCTTCTTGGCTGCTCAGCATCACAGCTCCGTGTCGTGTCCTTGATCTGCTCGGACTTCCTCCTGGGGCCGGCTGATGAGCAGTGAGAACCAGAGGGCAATGCTGTTCCCCCAACACTGCTGTTCAACTTTTCCTTTGTGCTTCCCGTTATTCTAATGCTCTTTAAGCCCACGCCTGTGACACTGCTCAGAGGTATTTCTTTCAGCGTTCCTCTCAAGGGAACATTGCGTCTGAGTATCAGACGAGCTCTGCAGACATCTCAGTGAAATGTTTTCCCTCTCCCCACCATGTGTCTGCTTGACATTGGCCCAAGAAGCTACTTACACAGATCATTAACATTTAGAGAACTGTGCTAAGTAGCTGAGCACCGTAAACACGAGCATCCCCCCAAGTCACACATCACAGCTTATACTGTACTGCACAGTCAAGTACACAGCAGCAAAGTTTGTACCAGTACAAGGGATGTCAATTTCTCTTTAAACTTCTGAGACATTGTTTCAAATCAATTTTCTGTCCCTTTGTGTAAAGGTTCAAATAAATAAGTCTCATTTCCCTCCACACTACCTGTGATGTTTAATTGCATGAGCCAGAGGGGCAAGGCCATGGTGCCTGGATATTGGATCAAACGTTGTTCTGGGTATTTCCATGAGAGTGTTTCTGGATGAGATTAATATTTAAACCCGCAGACTTTGAATAAAGCAGATTGCCCTCCCTCACGTGAGTGGGCCTATCCAATCAGTTGAAGATCAAAGTAAAACAGAAAGGTAACTTCCTGCAAGCAAGAGGGGATGACCAGCAGACAGCTCAGAGTTCAGTGGCAACACTGGCCCTCCTGGTCTCCTGTCCACCCGTGGAATCCAACTCCAACTCCACCTCCAGGAGTCTCCAGGCTGCTCTATTGTAGTAAACTGTTTGGGCTGCTGTAAGAAAATGCCATAAACTGGGTGCTTATAAACAACAGAAATCTAGAGCTGGGACGTCCAAGGTGAAGGCACTGGCAGATTTGATGTCTGGGGAAGAGTTTGCTCCGTGGCTCACAGACACTGCCTTCTCAGTGGATCTTCACATGGTGGATGGAACCAGCTAGCTCTCTGGGGTCTCTTTTATAAGGACATTAATCCCCTTAATGCGGCAAGAGACCACATGACCTATTCACCTTCCAAAGGCCTCATTTTGATTATACTATTGTATTGGGGAATTGGGTTTCAATGTATGAATTTTGAAGAGATACAAACATTCAGATCTTAGCACCCATCATACTTGGGACACGCTGAGCTTTCACAATTGAGTAAGCCAATTCCTTAAAATGAACATCTTCTGATAAAATATATCCACCCACATCCCAGCAGTTCCAAAGGAGGGGACTCTTCCACTCCAACCTTAGGGCTTTTTCTAGTTTCTCATTTTCCCAAAGTTTCAGAAAAGCATGGACAAAAATATAATGTTGTTATATTAATTCTACAGAAAAAAATTCATGAAATCATCAAGTCACAAAATTATAGCACTTTAAAATTTAGCATCAATTTCTTTCTAATATGATATGTACCATACAAGAGGGGTTCCCCCCATAAACCAATATATCTTACATTCTAGATTCATAGTGAGTAAATACAGAATGTACCAGAATGCATAAGTATTATTTGTAGGAAAATAGAAAGACTTGATGATAGTACCTTTGTCAGAGTACCAGTTGTGACATACTCTGCTAGAAATGTTTTATGCAGAAATTAGAAGTGATATTAAAAGTTTTGTGTCTGGATAATGAGTAAGATGAGGGGTTGCTTCCCCAGCTTCCAGACTACCTCTTATTTTGGACACTTGCATCTGAGAATTCCTGTCTTTGGGGAATTTGGGGGGTGGATTTTTTGTTCAGGAGGCATCTCGAGTTTCCACATCTCATATGCGGCCCAACTTCTTTTGGAAATTTTTCCTATAAAGTCTTGTTATTTCAATTAATATCATGTATAGGACCCAGTGAATTGGGTACTTCTGTGCTGAGTGAAGTGTGGGCATTCCCCAGAGTCAGCAGACAGAGCAGTCCACATTTATAACAGAACACTCTTGCACTTTCCCCTTCTATCCTGCATGCTCCAGAGCCCAAGCACCTCTGCTTCTCTTCTCCACCCACAGCTACATCAGCCCTGCCCCGCCGTGGGCATCGCTTCTGCAGCTGGAGGTGATCTGTTCTCCTGGGAAGCAGTGCTTCCCCTGTTGGGTGCGCCTCCACAACCCCTTCTTTCTCCTCAGCTTGTGGGTTCCCTGGGCCTCTGGGATAGATACTTTTCCGACAATGACACAAACTACTACTTTGTCATTTCTATTTCTCTGAAATAAAAACCTATTCCCACAGAGCCAACACAAAAAGGGGAACATGTGGGAAAGAAAGCCTGGGTCCTAAACTGGGTGCTGTCCAGCATAGCTTGGCAGCACCGAGCTAGAGACAGGCTCGCCTTCCTTGATTGGACTGTTTAGAAGTAAGTGCACACTAGCCTTGAGCTGAACATCTCTGGCCAGTGCGAGAGAGCTCAGCCCCTCATGACAGAACACAGCCGTCCTTTCATCAGCTGTGCTGACCACTAAACCCTCCTGGGTCCCAGACATGAAGCCAGATTGTCCTACGGGCGGTGATCAGGACATTCTTCCAGGTCAAGAGCTTTACTTTCCCCAGAGTGTATGTTTTTCCAGAAGAAATTCAAGACCACCACGAGCACACTTAAAACAAACCCATCAACATCTTACTTAGAAGCCTGAGTGCTCCTGCTACAGGTGCTCATCTTGACCCTGCTGTGCTACAGTGCTGGGCACCATGGTACCCGGGAGGGAGGCAGAATATTAGAAGAGAAGAGGCGACTCCACAAAAGGTAACAAGAAGTGGGTAAAACTGACAACCAAAATTCCAGTGATCTTACTTTTTATTTCTTTGTTACTTGAAAATGGAAATATGGGGAGAATAAATATCATTCTGAAATAATATACTTCTTCATTTGTTCATTTGTACACTCACTCTATACAAGTCATTGCAAAGGATATGACTCCTGTATTCTAGTGCTTTCTATGTGTTCGAGATGGTGACGCAAGTTATGCATAAGAATAATGTGATATAAGTATGGTGTGGACACTTAACTAAATCCGTTACTACTCTAACACAACATAATAGAAGGAAAATTTCAGGGGAGAGAGAGAAGAGAATGATGGAATATAACAGAAAGCAGAGTGATTGAAAATGAACATGTCATTGGAACAGAAGAAGAATTTCTTGTGGGACAAGACCATAGCTTATATCACATATCAGAGTTGACTAATATCTGGAGGGTGTTGAAAATATATTTGTTGGCTAGAATTGTAAGTCTCTTAGTGCAGGGATCATCTGTCTCCAGTGACCAAAACAACCTTTGTGACAATGACCAAGGCATCTATATGTTGTCATCCATACAGTAAGTCATGGAAAATTACCATGTAAGCCCCCATAAAGCATTTTATTTGCTTTCAATGCCTTATTATAATTCAGGGCAAAATTTAGAAGAGTAGGTCATTTATCTATTGCACAATTTTCATTTAGAACATATTTTTATAATTTTGATCTTCTTATTTTAATTTTTTAAATTATTTTAGAAATGATACCCAATTTATTCTCTGAAAAATTTACAGCCCTCTAGATTTCAAGATAATTGATATTTTCCTACACCATGGAGTTCTCTATAGGTTGTTGTAGAAGTGGCACATAAGCTGTGTCCTAATGAAGTAGGCTATATGAGTATGAGTTAGTTATTTGACAGTTTTTCTTGTATGATACACAAAATTAATTATCAATTATGGCAAAAGATATGGGATCTTTCCTGTTTCTATGGCAACCCTAGGGATGTTTTTTGGCAAGTCTATCTCCTAAATTATTCCCTGGATGTGACTTAAGAAACTAGGGAAGATTCATTTGTTCCATTAACTTACTAGTAAGCTATTTAGTGTGCTGATGGGAAAAGATAGCTGGATCAATGTAATATAGCATTTCCAGGTCTGGCATTTAACAAGAATTTGCTGAGGGACTGATATGTGAAAGATTGTTCTTTGAGCAAAGGCAGGTAAGTTAGACCAAGATGCAATCCTTCTCAAGAAACCTATAGTCTAGTGGGGAAAACTTGAAAAGAAATTAATACAGAATGAAATAGTAAGTAGGAACAATTTAGGGGAGAAAAGGAAAATATGAGTATGTTCTGATGCATAAAGTCCTACTGAATCTTTTTTTTGTTTTTTTGAGACAAAATCTCATTATGTCACCCTCGGTAGAGTGCCGTGGCATCACAGGTCACAGCAACCTCAAACTCTTAGGTGTAAGTGATTCTCTTGCTGCAGCCTCCGAAGTAGCTGGGACTACAGGCACTGCCACAATACTTGGCTATTTTTTCATTGCAGTTGTCATTGATGTTTTAGCAGGTGCAGGCCAGGTTCAAATCCTCCAGCCTTGGTGTATGTGACCAGTGCCCTATCCGCTGAGTTATCAAAGAGGGAGACTACTTTATTGATTTTTATTAACTTGGTGATCTTAAAAGTAATTTGCTCTAACTGACAATCCCATGCTTAAATCATCTTTACCAGGGTTTGAAATGCTGGGTTAGGGATGGAAAACAGCTCGATTTTTATAAAGCTTCCCCAATTCTGCTAAGATGCTGAGTTGGGAACCACCACTCTAGTCTTCTGGTAAAACAGTCTGATATCAAATTCCCCCTTAGCAAAGAACTCACTATTTTACCAGGTAGCACATTTCATCCTTAGAAAATCCTGCAGTATAGAATCTTCTTTATAATTCTGAATGGAAATGTCCCCATGAAATTTTCCTAGTTCTACATTTGAAGCCACACTATGGAAGTTGAATCCTTTTGTCACAAGGCAGTGCTTCATTTATTGTGACTGGTCCCATAATAGCCGTACGCTTGTTTGAAGTGCCCAATAGCTTCTAAAATGGAAAAGTAGCTCATACTATTGAGGCATTGAATTATTGCTAAGATGTCAAGTCTGATACTGATATAATTCAGCTTATTGTTTTGATGTCAAGTTTAAGAGTAAACAGAAGCATATGATGACTACTATATAACACATACCACAACTACTACATAATACATATCACAACTAGGGTTTACTACGTACCACAGCTACTGTATACTACATACCCCAATCCCTGTATACTACATGCATACCATGACTACTGTATACTATATACCACAAGCACGGTATACTATGTACCACGATCACTGCATACTACATAGCACAACCACTCTATGCTACACACTACAACCACTATATGCTCCATGAACACTGAACACTATGTACCATGACCACTATATACTACACACCACAACCACTATGTACTACACACCATGACCACTATAAACTATGTACCATGACCACTATATGTTACACACCACAACCACTATATACTACATACTATGACCACTATATGCTACGTACCATGAGCAATATACTACGTACCATGACCACTATATATTACACACCATGACCACTATGTACTACATCCTGTGACCACTATATATTATGTACCACGACCACTATGTACTACATACTGTGACCACTATATACTATGTACCATGACCACTATGTACTATGTACCATGACCACTATATATTACACACCACAACCACTATATACTACATACCATGACCACTATATACTACGATGACAACCACTGTGTACCACACACCACAACCACTATATATTACGTACCATGACCACTATATGCTATGTACCATCACCACTATGTATTACACACCATAACCACTATGTACTATATACCATGACCACTATATGTTACATACCACAATTACTATGTATTACACACTGTGACCACTATATACTACATACCATGACTACTATATATAACACACCACAACCACTATGTACTACATACTGTGACCACTATATATTATGTACCATGACCACTATATATTATACACCACAACCACTATGTACTACATACTGTGATCACTATATACTACGTACCATGACCACTGTATATTACACACCACAACCACTATGTACTACATACTGTGACCACAATATACTATGTACCATGACTATATATTACAAACCACGACCTCTATATACTACATACCATGACCACTATATACTAGGATGACAACCACTGTATATTTCACACCACAACCACTATATACTACATACCATAACCACTATATGCTACACACCACAACCGCTATATACTATGTAGCATGACCACTATATACTATGTACATGACTACTATATACTATGTATGTTGACTAGTAGTACCATCACCACTACCATTTGTGCTGCTGTGACCACTGCTACTCTCCCTACCATTTCTATCAACACCAATAAAGAACAATAGATAATAGTTATTGAGCTAGGTACTCATCACCATGTTACATGATCTACTGATTTGCTCAGGTAGAAACAGTTATTGTTAATACCTAGCTCTTTCATAAACAACCGATCACCAAAACCTGTGCATTCTGTTTCCCAAAGCTTTCCTCCACCTTGCACACTTCTTTACATCTTTTCTACCACTGTCTTACCTTATGCACCTGGAAAACTGCAATGATTTTCCATCTAACTTCCCCACATCCATTCTTGCCTCTTTTTTAATTTGCCATACTGCATTCAGACTCTTTCAAAAAAATAGTATTTAATTTTCAGAGCAGTTTTAATTTCCTAATGAAATTGAGTGGAAAATACAGAGATTTACCATATTTCCCCTACCCTACACACACACATACCCCTCCCCATTATCAATATCATGTACCAGATTGGCACATTAAAATTTATGACCCTACACTGGAACATCTTTTAACCCACAGTTCATAGTTGACACTTAGGGTTCATTCTTGGTATTGTACATCCTATGGATTTGGACAAATGATTAATAACATGTGTCTGCAGTTAAAGTGCCATACAGAATAGTTTCACAGGCCTAAAAATCTTCCATGCTCTGCCTATCTGCCCTTTCTACCAACCCCTCCTGGCAACTGCTGAATCTTTTTTTCTTTCTCCACAGTTTTTCCTTTTTCAGAATGTCACATAGTTGGAATCATATAGTAAGTGACTTTTGCAGACTTCACTTAATAAAATGCAAAATTTATGCCCCCTCCCAGTCTTTTCATGGTTTGATACCTCATTTCTCTTTAGCACTGAGTACATTTCCATTGTCTGGATATATCACCATTTATTTATTCATTCATCCACTGAAGAACATCTTGGTTGTTTTCAAGTTTTAGCAATTATGAATAAAGCTACATTAACCATTCTTACAGGATTATAGGCTTTTGTGTGTACTTAAGTTTTCAGCTCATTTGGTTTCATACTAACAGGTGTGATTGCTGGATTGTATAGTACAAAGATGTTTAATTTTATAAGAAACTGCCAAACTATCTTCCAATGTGGTTGTATCATAATGCATTCCAAAAATGGGTGAATGTCCACCACTCCACATCCTCACCAGCATTTGATGTCAGTATTTTGGATTTGGGCCAGTCTATAATAATAGTATAATTTTAGGCCAGTCTATAATAATAGTATCTTGCTTTAATTTGCATTTCACAAATGTCATGTGACATGAAACATTTGCTTTACATATGCTTATTTGCTATGTATATATCTACATTGATGAAGTGTTTGTTCAAGTCTTTTGTGCATTTTTTAATTCAGGTTGTTAGTTTCATGCTGTTGAGTTTTTCAAGTTCTTTGTATATTTTGATAATAGTCCTTTATCAGATACATCTTTTACAAATGTTTTCTCTAGGTCTGTGTCTTGTCTTCTCATTCTTTTGCAGAACGTGAGTTTTCAATTTTATTGAAGTCAAGCTTATCAATTATTTTTTCCATGGTTCATCCCTTTGGTATTGTATCTTAAAGTTACTCCTATAACCAAGGCCATCTAGATTTTCTCCTATATTATCTTCTAGGAGTTTTGTAGTTTTTTTTTTTTTTTTTGAGACAGAGCCTCAAGCTGTCACCCTGGATAGAGCACTGTGGCATCCACAGCTCATAGCAACCTCCAACTCCTGGGCTCAAGCGAGTCCTGCCTCTGCCTCCCAAGTAGCTGGGACTACAGGCGTCCACCACAATGCCCAGCCATTTTTTGGTTGCAGTCGCCATTGTTGTATGGCAGGCCTGGGCTGGATTCGAACCCACCAGCTCAGGTTTACGTGGCTGGCACCTTAGCCTGTTGAGCCACAGGCGCTGAGCCTATAGTTTTTTTTTCTTTTTTTTTAACAGTGGAAAGTTATATATTTATAATTAGCCAGCTGGACTTGGTTTAGATGATTCCAATTTTGTTGGCAACATCTAAACATCGAAATTGGGAGCCAGTTGAACATATGCCTTCTTCTCGCCAGCAGGCCTGAGCAGGGTGTTGACCGTGGCCACATCAGGATCACAGAGCTTCTTCACAGCCTGTTTGGTGTGGTGCTTGTTGGCTTCGGCATCCACGATGTACACAAGTGTGTTGTTGTCTTTTATCTTCTTCACGGCAGACTCAACGGTCAGAGGGAACTTGATGATGGCATAGTGGTCAAGCTTTTTTCTCCCAGGGGCACTCTTCCGAGGATGTTTTGGCTGACTCTGGAGCCACAGTGCCTTTGGCCACTGGAAGGTGGGTGACATAGGGATCTTCTTTTTTTGTGGCTATGGACAGCCTTGTTGACCTTCAATGTCTTCACTTTGGCTTCTGCTTTGGGAGGGGTAGGAGCTTCCTTCTTCGCCTTCAGTGCCATCTTGTGAAGAAGTTTTTTTTTTTTTTTTATTAAATCATACCTGCATACATTAGTGCGGATACAATGTGCTAGCTTCATATACAATCTGAAATGTTTTCATCAAACTGTTTAACATAGCCTTCATGGCGTTATCTTAGTTATTGCATGAAGACATTTGTATTCTGCATGTAGTAAGTTTCCCTTGTACCATTCTAAGATGCACCATAGCTGTGGCCCCACCAATTACCCTCCCTACACCCTAATCTCTCCCCTCCCCTCCCTTCCCATATTTTTGTGCTATAGTTGGGTTATAGCCTTCATATGAAACCTTTAAATTAGCTTCATAGTAGGGTTGAGTACATTGGAGACTTTTTCTTCCATTCTTGAGATACTTTGCTAAGAAGAATATATTCCAGTTCCATCCATGTAAACATGAAAGAGGTAAAGTCTCCATCTTTCTTTAAGGCTGCATAGTATTCCATGATATACATGTACCACAATTTATTAATCCACTTGTGGGTCAATGGGCACTTGGGCTTCCTCCATGACTTTTAGGTTTGTTTGTTTGAGACACATTTTCACTCTGTAGGTCTGGGTAGAGCATCATCACGGCTCACTGCAGCCTCCAACACCTGGGCTCCAGCAATCCTGCCTCAGCTTTCCAAGTAGATGGAACTACAGGTGTGTGCTGCCACACCTAGTTAATTTTTTTAGTTTGTTATAGAGACAGGGACTCATTATTGGTCAGGCTGGTCTTGAACTCCTGACTTCAAGAGTTAATACTTTGCATGAAATATTTTATAACAGTGAAATTGCTTTCTCTTTTGTCTTGTGATTTTTTTTGAGGTGAAATTTAAGTTTTTGTGTGAGTAGTACTATTATTTGTCTGTTCTTTCACCAGTACCTCATTGTCTTGATTGCTGTAGCTTTCAGTGAGGAAGTATCAGTCCTCCAATATTTTTTCCTTTTTCAGTATTGTTATTCTGGGTCTTTTGCTGCTTCTTATAAACTTTACAGCCGGTTTGTTGACACCACAAAAGAAATTGCTAGGATTTTGTTTGGGATTGCATTGAATCTATAGATCTTGACAATGTTGAGTCTTTGTATTCATGAACATGGAATATTTACTTCTTTGACTTTTTTCATCAAAGTTTTGCAGTTTTCTTCATTTAGACCTCACACATATTTTAATATTTTATCTCTGAATATTTTATTTGGGGGAGTGATAATGTAAATTGCATTATGCTTTTAATTTTGTTCTTACAACCTTGCTGTAATCACTTATTAATTCCATTTTTTTTATTCTTTTGGATGATCTACACAGAAAAGATTATGTCATTAGCAAAGAAAGACCATTTTATTTCTTCCTTCCCAATCTGTATATCTTTGTTTTCTCCTCCTTTTCTTATTTTATTGCATTAACTGGTACTTCTAGTCTGATATTGAGATAGGGTCACAATATGTTACCCACCTAGTCCCAAACTCCTGGGCTCGAGCAAATCTCTGCCTGTGCCTCATGAGTAGCTAGGCTTACAGGTGTGCACCACCATGCCTAGCTCTAATATGATATTTAAAAGAGGTGATGAGAAGGGATATCCTTGCTTTGTTCTTAATCTTAGCAGAAAAGTTACTAATTTCTCACCATCGTGTATGTTGGCTGAGGGTTTTTTGTTGATGTTCCTTGTCATATTGAGGAAGTTGTTTATTGCTAGATTGTTAAGAGTTTTTATCGTGAATGGGAATTGGAGTTTATCTGATGCTTTTTCTGCAACTATTAATAAAATCATGTGATTATTCTTTAGTTTGTTGATGTGATGGATTACAATCATTGATTTTTGAATGTTGAACAAGTCTTGCATACCTGGGACAAATCCCACTTGGTTGTGTTGTAGAATTCTTTTAATGCATTGTTGGATTTGATTTAGTAAAATTTTGTTAAGGAGTTTTGCTTATATGTTAATGAGAGATATTGATATGTAGTTTTCTTGTAATGTCTTTGTCTAGTTTTAGTTAGGGTAATGCTTCCTCAAAGAATAGATTATAAAGTACTCCCTCTGCTTCTATTTTCTGGGAGAGATTATAGAGAATCTGTATTATTTCTTTCTGAAATGTTTTGTACAATTAACCAGTGAATTCAATTCACCTTGACCTGGTACTCTGTTTTGGAAGGTTATTAATTATTGATTCAGTTTCTTTACTAGATATGGGCCTATTCAGATTGTCTATTTAGAGCTACCTCTTAAAAACATAATTTTATGTTGTCACTGCTCCACCTAGCATCTTTTAATGATTCCTCATTGCTTGTAGGATAAATTCCACATCCTGAACATAGAAAACAGCTTGTGTAATCTTCCTCTTCATTCTTCTAGATTTTTTGTCTCATTTTTGCATTGTAGATTACAGTAACATAGAACTTTTTTCAATTCTTTGAAGATTTAATCTTCCAGAGTTTTAATCCCTGGCTCTTCACCTGTCCATAACACCCTTCTTCCAGATTCCTTTATCTGGGTAATAACGAAAGCCTTGACACAACCTTCAGATCTTTGCAATACTATACTTTTTCATGGAACCCTTCATAGTTCTTACCAAAACAGAATTACCTTTCTATTGTTTCTATTATTCGTTTACTGCTTATCATCTAAGTAATGTCGTAAGTTGAAGGCTCTATTTATGTTGTTTACTCTTATATCTCTCTATACTTAATGCAGTGACATCATACATTAATCATGTAACAGATATTTCCTGAAAGAGTCATGCTCACATTATTTCTATAAGAAAGTACTTCCATTACCTTCCTTTTATGAATGAGGAGATAGAGACAAAAAGAGAGCAGCTAAATGGTTTATTTGCATTGCCCGTAAAGTAGATGGACAGGATTCAGACTATACCATTGCAGCTTCCTTAACTGGGGGTCCATGTAAACTCAGGATATGTGTGGTTCTCAAGGAGTTCTTGAAATTTTTGAGTTTTTTATAAATTATGTGGTCTGACAATTAAGTCTATGAATCCATCCTAGAAAAAGTACCACATTCTTCAGTGCTGACTGTCACTACAGTCACCTTCAAAGTAGTTCCTTTGGCCATCTGGGGAACCTAGTGATAGTCAGCGATGAGATGTGTAGCACTATTTCTAGGATGAGTTCACAGATTTAATTGTCAGGCCTCTGTATGACAGCAGCTCTGATGTCTGTTCCAGAAAAAGAGTTCTCAAATTGCTTTGAAGAGTGGAGTAAGCTCTGGCATTGGTACATAGCTTCCCAAGGGGAGTACCTCAAAGGTGACTACATACCTCAAATAGTGAGGTATGTAGCACTTTTTCTAGGATGAGTTGGACAACTTAATTGTCCAACCTTGTATTTTAGATAGGTAAATTTTGAAAATAGAAAGAATTCACAAATGTTATTTGCTTCTTAAAATGTTCAGATTTGCATAGAATATTAAGAACCACCTTCATATAGAACCATCTCAAACATTTTAAAATGTCATCATTTGTTTTTTAAGCTGTGGAGAAAAGGCCATCAATTCCATGCTTGGCACATACAGAGTAAAAACTCAGTTTTACTAAGAAATACGATAATGGTTTTGACTTTTTGAGGAATAGTGCTAAAATCATTACTTTTGTTTTAAAAAGTTACACTTAAATGCTGCTATGAAAGATTGTACATTTTCTTTTCAAAAATTTTAGAAATATTTCAAACTAACTGATGCTAACCAGTTATTTAAACCCCATAAAAACTCTAGTAGGAGAATTGCTGAGGACTTTAAAAAAATCAGTTGTTCACTATTCAAAAATAAGCTAGGCTTGGTATTTGTTAGATAGAACCTACATTTTAAGTAGAAAATACTCCAAGAGAGTTGTGTCTCTTCAAAAGTGTAAATGTAGACATGCTTTAATCAGTAGTAAGGAGCAGTTAAATAATTGCATTAGATGTTTTTGGACTCTGGTCTTTTTATATAAGCTTCAGCAAAAGCCTGCCTGGAAGGGAGAGAGTTTGATGATAATAGTCTTTAGACTACACTCAGGATAAAATCTTTCTAAGAATCAGGGAGTGCTCTATGGAGAAATAGACTCCTGGGTCCTGGGAAACTGGAGCCAAAGACATCTGAAAACATTCTGATTTCTCCTTGCAGATGAGAATGTGCCTTTACTTGTAGATAAATTGGATCAAGAACCATTATAGCATTGTGCACATTAATGTACTGTCAAAAGAAAATACATATAGTGAGAGGGTGGGCCTTGCAGGTTGAAAATACAAAGCCTGGGTATAAAAGTCCTATTGTGCGAAAACAGTCTGATGATTTCTTTAGCTCTAGCAGGCCCTACGTGTGCTGAGCTAGTTCTCTGAAATTTGTTCCAATGGACAAAGTCATACTGAGACATGCTGCAGTATTAGCTCTCACACTGTGTAGCCTCCTCTTTTTAAAGTTCTGTAATCTTGGCTAAAGAAACCTGACATTGTATAAAGAGAGATGTGTGTTATCTCTTTCCTCTTTCACGTAACTCATATAAAATGCTGCAGAAGCCAAAGTTCAAAATGGGACCCCTGACTATTGCTTTTCTTTCTCTCCTGGGTGTTGCTCAACAAGTACATACGTAACTAGAGACATAATTCAGAGCTGTACTTGGAATATTCCTAAATAGGTTGCACTATCACATACCTTCCCTGTGGCTCCTAGAATTACTATAGTAAGGGAAAAATTATTTATAATGATAGGATCTTTCTCCATGTTCTATTATGGGACTATATTTATACCTTAATCAAGAGAGCTTGTCACTAATACAGTGACTCTTCAATACAGATAAATCTATTTACATTACAAGTTACAATTAACACATCCATCTGTACGTTCCAGGGGTTGGAGTTCTTCAGCTGAGCATTTGCTCCTAGTGTGAATCGTTGTCTAGAGCTGGGTGTATCAAAGTGTACAACCCAGAATATTTAATGCATGAAGAATGCTATTAGAAGGGCTGAAGTATGGACATTTGATGCCTTTGCAAATCTTTTATTTTTCCTTTGTTTTTATTGCAGAATATTGCAGGGCATAATGTTTGGTTACATGAATTCTTTTTGTATAGTTTGAGTCAAAGTTATAAATGTATAAATCTTAACTTGGAAATTAACAAAGGAATCAGATGTAGGTTGAAAAATACTAGATTGGGAAGACAGCAAAATGCTGCTCAGAGGCTAGAAACAGAGAGAGCAGAGACCTGAAAATAGTAAAACTCTATCTGTATGCATGGCTGGTGGAACAAACATCTTCCCAAAATGGATTCCAGCTATAATGCAACAAACAAAATAGACATTAAATATTTAACGGTAAGTGCTCAGTTGAAAGCAGCAAGAAGATTTTGACCACAAGCCAGGTGTCTCAACAATTTACAATGAATCATTTAAAAAAACACCATAAACTGACCAATTTTTTCATCCATCTTTTTGAGGGAGGATAATCATTATTGATTACATCTGTCTTTGATTTCATTCATCTTTTTGAGGGAGGGTAATCATTAAGTATGTTCTTGACTATTAGATAAATCTCCTCCTCAGGCTTTTTCTCCTAAACAAGATCATAGAGTAAATATTTTGCTCATCACAAGAAAATAAGACCATGTCCAAAAATCTTTGCTTATAATATAGGATTAAAAACATAGCAATAGCGTGTTTACAAATATCTGGAGTTATTCGAGAGTGTACATTTTGCTTTGTTGTGCTTCTCTTGAGTTAGTAAAGTATTCCTATATCCATTTTCCTGTCATAAAATTGGAGAAAAATTCCCTAAATTGTAAGCCATGGAGTTAGACAGATATTAATAATTAATAGGAATACATGTTGAATGAGACTTATTTAAAGCATATTGTTTTTTAAAACTAGGTTATGTTTAGTGACTGAAAAAGAATTCTCTAACACATTTCAGATGTATGTGGAGGCATTAATAAGATGAGAATTTTTTCTTTTAGTATATAAAATGTCTTTCATGTTCAGCAAGGCATAATAGCACAGCCTCCAGAGATACAGAAATTGTTAATGGAGGTATATCAGATATAGGCTCCGTAATTTTACACCATACTTTTGTTTAAGCTTGCTTTGCAGGTATCTTTCATCCTGTCTTCTTTCGATATTAAGGGCACCAAATAAAAGGGGAGTTCAGAGAAAGCAGACTGCTATATTCTGTCCCATACCTGGAATAGCACAGGCTATTGTCACAATATGCCTAGTCTTTTCTTGGTTTGTCCCCGTGATGATACCATTTAGGCCTTATCATATCTGAAGACCCTTAGGGGATATTAGAGGCCTGTTTCTTTTATTATAACTTACTCTTAAAAGTTTACATTGCATGCTTTTTAGGAAAACAATCCCAAACTTGAAAAGTTTCTAAAAATTAAAAAAAATACAAAGAACACCCATGAGTCCTAAACCCAGATTTCCCTTTTGTTTATTCACCCATTTGCTTTATCCTTTGTCATTTCTGTTTTCTCTTTATTTTCCTATGTACCTATTATCTATCTTACACACAAACATAATTTTCCTGAAAAAACAGAGTGAATTTCACAAGTTGTGGTCCTTTACTTCTAAGTACTCCAGTGACTAGGGATTTTCACTTATATAACCATCATGCAGTTACTGACTTAATCAATTTGCATTGACACAATACTGCTGGAAGGCAGGAACTTCTGTCCAGATTTCAGTTTTCTAGTTCACCTGATAATGTTTGTCATAGCGTAATTGTCCCTCCAGTGGAGGATCCAGTCTAGAGATGGTTTTTTTTTTTAGTTTTTGGCCAGGGCCGGGTTTGAACCCACCACCTCTGGCATATGGGGCCGGCACCCTACTCCTTGAGCCACAGGCACCACCCCGAGAGATGGGTATTGTATTTAGTTGTCAAAATTCCTTAACCTCCTTGAAACATTTCCACAGCCTCTCTGCCTTTTCATGACATTTTAACAACTATACTATCAACTCCATCTTTTTATTAATAGAACATTAAGCAGTTGGATTTTATGACCAGATGGAGTGTATGCGGTCTTGGCCTGAATGCTATGTAGAAGGTACATCCTTTTCAGTATACCACCAATAAAGGTGTATGGTGTTCATTTGTCCCTCCCTGGTCCATTAACTGATAAAGTGGTGGCCTGATTTCTCCACTTTATCATTGTACTTTGTTAGACGCCCATTTAACTAATTAGCAGCCTGCAGAAAAATGCTTCAAAACCACAAAACTAAAGGAAGTGCAGGGTGGCTCACACCTGTAATCTCAGCACTCTGGGAGGCTGGGGCAGGTGAATTGCTCAAGCTCAAGAGTTAAAGATAAGCCTGAGCAAGATGGAGACCCCATCTCTAAAGATAGTTAGAAATGGTGGTGGGCTCCAGTCCCAGCTACTTGGGAGGCTGAGGCAAGGGGATCACTTAAGCCCGAGAGTTTGAGGTTGCTGTGAAATGTGACACCAGGGTACTCACCCACGGGTGTCAAAGTGAGGCCCTCCCCCAAAAAGAAAAAAAAAAAAAAAAAAGACCATAAAACTCTCCTGCTTCCCATCACAATTTCTCCATAGGTTTTGCATCCATTGGTGATCCAAACTTTGCCCTAATAGTTGTACGGTGATGAATTTCTAACTTTAGCACTTCCTCTCCAATTACCCATCAACAAGAACTCTTCCTTGGCTCAGCGCCCATAGCACAATGGTTATGGAGCCAGCCACATGCTGCAAGGCTGGACGGTTCAAGCCCAGCCTGGCCTGGGCCAACTAAAGAAAAATGACAACTGCAACAGCAACAACAAAAATAACCAGGTGTTGTGGCAGGCACCTGTAGTCCCAGCTACTTGGGTGGCTGAGGCAAGAGAATCAATTAATCCCAAGAGTTTGAGGTTGCTGTGAGCTGTGACTTCACTGCACTCTACTGAGGGTGACATAGTGAGACTCTGTCTCAAAAAAAGAACTCTTCCTTATTATTTATTATTGATATGAACTCACAAACTTTAAACCTCAGGACTACGTATAGTATCAAAGGAAAGGAATCTGAGCACATAGCTCAAATTCTTGATACAATTTTGTCTATCATCAGCTGTTCTAAATTGTCGGCATCCATTTCAACCAATTTCCACTCCTCTCACTGTCAGGAGACCAATTTACTTCCCAATTAATCAAGAAAATTCTTCTCATCTTGTACATAAAAATATACTTATATCTACACCTATTTACACCTATACTTCCCCATATTTGTCCAGTCAGATGAAGTAGTCTTCCTCATGATTGAAGCCAAATGTTTCATCTACAATCTTTTCATTCCTCCTCTTTTCTCTTTTACCTCATTGGGCCTCTGGTGTACAGAGTTTGGTTCATTTTATCCTTGCCTCATAAAATTTTCTCTGCATCGGTGCACACATGGTCTTCCTTTATCTATATATCTATATGTCTCCCTGTTTCTACCTATCTTTACTGAAGTTCTGAGCACCTGCAGACCTACCACTATAGGAATTTCTGTCCATTTGTTCCCAGTCTGGGTGTTTTCCTCTCTGGCGTTTTCTGGCATTGATCTGGAGTGGGAGCTAGTGGGAGCTATTAGTTCAATCTCCTAAAAGGAACAACTGGAACCTGTTCCCCTAAGCTCTTCACTACTACCTTCTCCCACTCTTCCACTCCTCAACTCCTTTCTCCTTTACAACGTCAAGCTTTCCCTTCCAAGTGTCTCTTTTCCCTTACCTTGAAAATGTATTCAAGTTTCTTTCATTAAAAAATATTTTCTCTCTTGTTTCTGCTTATACTAACTGTCAATGTTCTAGATATGCAGTCACTTCCTTGAAATGTAATCAATAGTGAAATCTGATTCCTCTTCCCTAGATAGCCCTATGAAATCACTCTATGAATCTCACCCATAGCTTTCATATTTCTATATCCACATGGCACATTTCAACTTACTTCCATGGAGCTTGCTACTGTCTTTCCCCTCACTGACCACCAGTCCCATTTCTAGGAGCCCACTTTCCTGGGCTCTGGACATTCTTACTGAGTTCTTCTGCTTCTAGGAGCCCACTTTCTTGGGCTCTGGACATTCTTGTTGAATTCTCCTTCTTTTAGGAGCCCACTTTCCTGGGCTCTGGACATTCTTACTGAGTTCTTCTGCTTCTAGGAGCCCACTTTCTTGGGCTCTGGACATTCTTGTTGAATTCTCCTTCTTCTTTTAGGAGCCCACTTTCCTTGGTTCTGGACATTCTTGTTGAATTCTCCTTCTTCTTTTAGGAGCCCACTTTCCTTGGTTCTGGACATTCTTGTTGAATTCTCCTTCTTCTTTTAGGGGCCCACTTTCCTTGGTTCTGGACATTTTTGCTGAGTTCTCCTTCTTCTTTTAGGGGCCCACTTTCTTGGTCTCTGGACATTCTTGTTGAATACTTTCTTGGTCTCTGGACATTCTTGTTGAATTCTCCTTCTTCTTCTAGGAGCCCACTTTCCTGCACTCTGGACATTCTTGCTGAGTTCTCTTTCTGCAGGTTGCAGCACTCATCCCTTACTCCATTTCTCCTGCTTGTGGCTGGAGAGTTCTGAGCAATATGTCCCAGAACTACTTTCCTTCTCTCACTACCCAATTTCCTCAATTAATGTCTTTCTACATTCTTGATTTAATAACCATGTGTGTGAACACCCAAATCTGTCTCCTAAGTTTGATCTCTCCCTTGAGCATTATTCTAAGACAGTTGAGCAGCTTACACTTGTATATATCAAAGATACCTGAAACTCAGCATGTCCTAAATTGAAATTGCATCTTTCTTTTGTCCTTATCTACTCAAAGAAATTCTGCAATAAAAGAGATAAAAATAATCTTTTTCTCTATTCCTTATCTTTTGATCCACCCATCTACCCAACTAAGTAACCTGGGAGATATTGTACCACAGTGCTGTCCAGAAGGAACTTCCATGAAAATGAAAATATTGTATTCTATATCTGTGCTGTTTAGTATAATAGGCACTAGCCACATGCAGCTTTTGAGTGCCTGAGATACATGTTTTGTGGCTGAGGAAATGAATTTTAATTTCCTTTCATTTAAATTCATTTAGGCATGTGGCTAATGGTTACAATATTGAACATGGGTATTCTAGACCATCGCAATCCAAAATATGTAGATTCTATTTAATGTTGATAGGCACCCTGATACACACACACATGCACACACATAACACAAAATATCTTTATGGAACATGGAAGGAAGGAAGACATTTTGAAGTGCATAAGATTGGGTAATGTCGGATTATACAAAGTAAAGATATTCCTCTTTATGGAAGGGAGAAATCACTTCAGATACTCTGAGCTTTTATAATGCTACATGAAATGCAGAGCTAAAGGAACAGGGGACATAAGGGCAGCATATGCCATGTTTCACTACAGCATAATCCCCCAGAATATCTTCCAATGCATTTAAGAAACTGCAGACAGAATTGGAAAATAATCCTAAAGTCCTTCCTTTTCTTCACCATCCACATCCTCAAGCACCCACTCTTTCCAACTCTACCTTCTAAATACTTTTCTATTTCATCATTGCACTCCTTACTATATATATTAATTCACTAGGGCTGACATAAAAAAAATCTGTCACAGATTAGGTGGCTTAAACAACAGGATTTTTATCTTCAATTCTGGAGGCACAGAGTGTCTGTTCAGTATTTAAAGGAGATGCTATCAAATATGGTACAGTCTGCATATGTCTTATTTTAAAAACAGTGCTCCAAGTCTCTTCTCCATTTTATACTTTATTACTTTCGAATTTGATATGTGTTTTCTTCTGAGTTATTCTATTGACCACCTGTATAGTTAGAAACAACCTAAACTTTGTCCATAGATTGATTATATTTATTTTCTCATTAACAAATGCTAATAGCACTAAGACATGGTGGGTTCATAGCCTATTTAGTTCAGTAAACATCCATGAAGCACTTATGGTTCTAGTGCTTAGCATCCAAAAATGAATAAGACATGATTCCTGTTACATAGCAGCTGAAATCTATAAGTGGATGCAGATATGTGAAAAAATAAATTGCAGTTCTGTCTGAAGAATATAGATAATGGATATTTTAGCAATTTATCTGATAAATCAGATGGTTTAAAGATAAGTTTGTCATGTACAATTGTGAAGCTTTTCTTCCTTTTTTAAAAATTAAATCATAGCTGTGTACATTAATGCAATTATGAGGTACAACGTGCTGTTTCATATACACCATATGAAATATTTTCATCAAACTGATTAACATAGCCTTCACGGCATTTTCTTAGTTATTGTGTTAAGACCTTTATATTCTGCATTTAGTAAGCTTCACCTGTACCCTTCTAAGATGCACCGAAGATGTGGTCCCACCAATTACCCTCCCTCCACCTATCCTCCCCCTCCCTTGCCCCTTTCCCCATACTCTGGTGCTGTAATTGGGTTATAGCCTTCATATGAAAGCTATAAATTAGGTTCATAGTAGGGATGAGTACATTGGATATTTTTTATTCCGTTCTTGAGATATTTTGCTAAGAAGAATATTTTCCAGCTCCATCCATGTAAACATGAAAGAGGTAAAGTCTCCATCTTTCTTTAAGTCTGCATAACATTCCATGGTGTACATATACCACAATTTATTAATCCATTCGTGGGTCGATCGGCACTTAGGCTTCTTCCATGACTTAGAAATGATGAATTGGGTGGCAATAACATTCTGGTACAAATATCTTTGTTGTAATGTGATTTCTGGATATATACCTAGTAGAGGAATTATAGGATCAAGTGGCAGGTCTGTTTTTAGATCTCTAAATATTTTCCAAACATCTTTCTAAAAGGAGCATATTAGTTTTTATTCCCACCAGCAATGTAGAAGTGTTCCCTTTTCTCCACATCCATGCCAACATCTCTGGTTTGGGGATTTTGTGATGTGGGCTAATCTTACTGGAGTTAAATGATATCTCAAAGTAGTTTTCATTTGCATTTCTCTCATTATTAAGGATGATGAACATTTTTTTCATGTGTCTGTAGGCTGCATGCCTGTCTTCTTCAGAGAAGTTTCTCAAGTTCTTTTTCCTATCCTGAAATGGGATCACTTGTTCTTTTCTTGCTAATACGATTAAGTTCTCTGTGGATTCTGGCTATTAAACCTTTGTCAGTGGCATAACCTGCAAATATCTTCTCCCATTCCAAGGGCTGTCTGCTTGCTTTACTTACTATGTTCTTGGCTGTGCAGAAGCTTTTTAGTTTGATCTGGTCCCAGTAGTGTATTTTTGATGCTGCTTCAATTGCCTGGGGAGTCCTCCTCATAAAATATTCACCCAGGCCAATTCCTTCAAGAGTTTTCCCTGCACTTTCTTCTAGTATTTTTATAGTTTCATGTCTTAAGTTTAAATCTTTAATCCAGTGAGAGTCTACCTTAGTTAATAGTGAAAGGCGTGGGTCTAGTTTCAGTCTTCTACATGTTGCCAGCCAGTTCACCCAGCACCATTTGTTAAATAGAGAGTCTTTTCCCCACTAAATGTTTCTAATTGGCTTATCAAAGATCAAATAATGGTAAGTAGCTGGGTTCATCTGTTGGTTCTCTATTCTGTTCCATACATCTACCTCTCCTTTTTTGTGCCAGTACCATGTTGTTTTGATCACTATTGATTTACAGTATAGTTTGAGGACTGGTAGCATGATTCCTCCTTATTTTTTTTTTTTATTTCTGAGTAATGTCTTGGCTATTCAAGGTTTTTTCTGATTCCATATAAAACAAAGTATTATTTTTTTGAGATCTTTAAAGTATGACAGTGGTGCTTTAATAGGGATTGCATTAAAATTTTATATTGCTTTGGGTAATATGGATATTTTAACAGTGTTGATTGTTCCCAGCCATGAGCATGGTATATTTTTCCATTTGTCAACATATTCAGCTATTTCTTTTCTTTTTTTAATTTTAATTTTAATTTTTTTATTGAATCATAGCTGTGTACATTAGTTCAATCATGGGGTACAGTGTGCGGGCTTCACATATAATCTGAGATATTTTCATCAACCTGATTCACATAACATTCATGAGATTTTCTCATTTACTATGTGAAAAAATTTTTGATCTGTATTTAGAAGTTTTCTCCTGACCCTTCAAATATGCACCACAAGTGTGATCTCGCCCTTTGTCATATCTCCCTCCACCCTCTCCCTCCCCTTCCCTCCATCTCCCCTTTCCCCGTCTTCCTGTGCAATAAATGGGTTGTAGCCTTCACTTGAAAGATAAAGAATTTGCCTCATAGTAGGGGTGTATACATAGGATACTTTTTCTTCCATTCTAGAGATACTTTGCTAAGGAGAACATGTTCCAGCTCCATCCATGTAAATATGAAAAAGGAAAAGTCACCATCTTTCTTTGAGGCTGCATATTATTCCAGCTATTTCTTTTCTTAAAGTTTCATAGTTTTCTTTACAGAGATCTTTAACATCCTTTGTTAGGTAAACTCCCAAATAGTTCATCTTCTTTGGCACTACTGTGAGAGGAATAGAGTCCTTGACTGTTTTTTCAGCTTGACTATTGTTGGTATATATAAATTGTACAGATTTATGAGTGTTGATTTTATAACCTGATACACTGCTGTATTTCTTGATCACTTCTAAGAGTTTTGTAGTAGAATCCATGGGGTTTTCCAGATATACAGTCATATCATCTGCAAAGAGTGAAAGTTTGATCTCCTCTGATCCTATATAGATATACTTGATTGCCTTTTCTTGCCTACTTGCAATGGCTAAAGACTTCCATTACAATGTTAAAAAGACTTCCATTACAATGTTAAAATGGAGAGAATGGGCAACCTTGCCTGGTTCCTGATCTGAGTGGAAATAATTTCAATTTAACTCCATTCAATACAATATTGACTGTTGATTTGCTGTAGATGGCCCCTATCATTTTAAGAAATATTCCTTCTATACCCATTTTCTTAAGTGTTCTGATCATCAACTGTCTTTGTTTATTTTGTTTATATGATGAGTTATATTTATATATTTACTTATATTAAATTTAAATATATCTATTTACTTGAGATCCTGGGATAAAACCCACTTGGTCATGTTGCCTAATTTGTTTCATGTGTTGCTGGACTCTGTTTGCTAAGATCTTATTTAATACTTTTCCATTAACATTCATTAGGCATATTGGTCTATAATTTTCTTCTCCTGTTAGGTCATTTCCTGATTTGGGGATAAAGGTAATGTTTGCTTCATAGAATGTGTTGGGTAGCATTCCTTCTTTTTCTATATTTTGGAGAAGGTTAAGTAATATAGGTACTAGTTCCTCTTTAAAGGTTTGGTAGATTTTTGATAAGAAGCCATGTGGTCCCAGGGTTTTCATTTTAGGGAGATTTTGTATAGTTGATGTTATTTCAGAACTTAATATAGGTGTGTTCAATGTTTCCACTTCATTCTGGCTAAGTCTAGGAAGGTGGCATGCTTCCAAGTATTGGTCTATTTCCTTCAGATTTTTGTATTTCTAAGAATAGAGTTTCTTGTAATATTCATTAAGGATTTTTTGAATTTCTGAGGAGTCTGTTGTTATTTCATCTTTGCTGTTTTGATTGATGAAATCATAGATATTACTCTTTTTTTCCTGGTTAGGTTAGCCAAAGGTTTATGTATTTTATTGACCTTTTCAAAAAACCAAGTTTTAGATTGATCTGTTGTATAATCATTTTGTTTTATCTTTCATTTAATTCTTCTCTAATTTTGGTTATTTCTTTTCTTCTGGGGTTGGGATTGGAATGTTCTTCTTTTTTCCATTTCCTAGAGATATCCCATTAAGTTGTTAACTCTCTCTCTTTCTATTCTCTTAAGGAAGGCTTGCATTGCTATAAATTTGCTTCTTAGGATTGCCTTTGTGGTATCCGGAGGATCTGGTAATTCATGTCTTTATTATAATTTTGCTACAAAAATTTGGTAATTTCCTTCTTAATCTCGTCTATCCTTCAGCATAAGGTTACTTAGTTTCCATGTTTTTTTATGATTATGCAGATTCCTCCTGTTATTGAGTTTAATTTTTATTCCATGATGGTCTGAGAAGATGCAAGGAATAATTTCTATTCTTTTAAATTTGCTAACGTTAGACATGTGACCTAAGGTGTGATCCATTTTGGAGGATGTTCTATGGGCTGATGAGAAGAACGTGTATTTAATTTTGTTAGGATGAAATGTTCTGTAGATGTCTGTTAAATCCAATTGTTGAACAGTTAATTTTAAATCTAAAATTTCTTTGCTTAGCTTCTATAGGAGGATCTATCCAACACTGCCAAAGGAGTGTTAAAATCTCTGACTGTTATAGAGCTAGAGGAAATCAAATTGTTCATGTCTGTTCCAGTCTGTCTTATAAAATGAGGCATATTCTGGTTGGGTGCATAAATGTTCATATTTGAAATCTTATCATGTTGAGTGTTACCCTTAACAAATATGAAGTGACCATCCTTATCTTTCCTTACTTTTGTTGGTTTAAAGCGTATTGTATCTGTGAATAAAATTGTAGCAGCTGCTTTTTCTGCTTTCCATTTGCCTGAAATATAGATCACCATCCCTTCACCCTTTATAAATATATAAAGAATCTATATTTATCTTTTAAGGTAAGATGAGATTCTTCTATGCAGCAGCTACCTGGCCTGAGTTTTTTTTATCCCATCAGCCAATCTGTGTCTCTTTTGGGAAGTCCTCCTTCATTATCTTTTTGAGTAGAGCACCTGGGCTTTTCAAAGCCACCTCATCACCTTCAGGAATTCCTATAAGACAAGTATTAGTTTTCTTTGAATTATCCCAGAACTCTCTGAGAGAATGATCCATTTTTGGTCTCTACTTCTCTCCCTCTTTGAGCTTTTGGGAGCATTCAAAAGTTTTGTCTTCAGTGTTTGGATTCCTTTCTTCTGCCTGCTCCATTCTGTTACTGAAGGATTCTACTGTATTTCTCAGATCTTTGAGGGCTGCAAGTTCTTGTCTCAATGTTTCAAAATCTTTGGTGATTTTGTCTTTGAATTCATTGAATTCTTGAGACAATTTTTGAAGTGCTCCTTGAATTTCTAATTCCAACTATACTTCCTTTCTTTTAATCTTATTTGCAATCCAAATTCTGAATTCAATTTCTGATATCTAAGCCATTTGTTTATGAATGGGGTCATCTGTTGTGTCCACCTTGTTGTTTCTTGAAGAATTTGATCGACTCTGATTATTCATGTTGCTGGAGTTTTCTGCTGATTCCACCCCATGTTATTTTACACTGTTGGGCCAGATAAGCAGAGGAGGTGAAGGTGGATTGGGGGCTTCTGGAGTAGGGATTAACCAGCTCTTTGCCCAAGAGCTGGAACTGGTGTCCATACCTTTTCCCCTAGAGCTTGGCAAAGAACCTGTATAGTGCCTGAGACACTGGGGACCTGCCTGGTGTGGTGGGGCTAAGTGGCTCTGTCTTGTTTTCAGCTTGTCTCCATCCACTCCTAGTAAATCAGTAACTCTGGATTGAAGTCTCAGTTGTGGAGAAATACCTGCAAGTAAGTCAGTTGTGTAAGAAATACCTGCCTGCCAACTGGAAAAGGAAAATCAAACCCTCCCACAACTACACACCCAGGTTATCACTTTGGAGAGTCCTCGGGTGATTGGCCCAGATCAAGAATTCCAAATCAAGTGTTCTAGTGAGCATCCAGTCTCACGTGGGAGAGTTCAAAAGGTCTCCAGCAACTAGAAAGCAGGAGTCTGCTGGCAAATCAAGTATGACTCTCTCTGTTGCTCTGTGGAGTGAGAAGGACTGACCCAGGAAATGAATTAGTCCAGGAAGGTTGATGCCTTCTTCCCCACCTGACACCTCTGTCACACTCAGTCACTGGTTACCCTGTAGGGTATGACCCAGTTCCCTCCAATGAGCAAAAACTCCAGGGGTTTGCCCCTCTGGAGTCACAGGGAGATCAATGTCTCCTTGGCCAGACTACTGTACTTTGCCACCAGCTGGCAGGGGGAGTTGAAGCCTGAAACCTCGGGTGCTGAATGGAAATGGCGAGTTTCACCCAGTTTCAGCCTGCCCCAGATTGATGTTGCTGCCACTTATATTCTGGGACAATTAGTGTTTCTGTCCCGGTTATATTCCCCTGCATGCCAGATGCTGTTGGGGTTCACAGAAACTGTGACTCAGCCTTGCGCCGTGCTGTTGCCACTGTGTCAATTCTCATGGAGCTGGTGTCTCAGTCTCTGCTACACTCTGTTTTGGGGTGGATGTTGTTAGAGCTCACAAGATGGCTCTCAGTTCCTGCCCCTCACTGGACTGGTTGCTGTCATGCCTGCTTTTGTCCCAGCTATGCTCCCCTGGGGAACGGTTGCATCTTGGGCTCACAAAAGCAACAATTCTAAATCAGTTCCGCCCTGGGAGTATGCTGCCTCTGAACACACAGGGATCCTATTCTCCATTTCCACTGCACCCTGCCAAGACAGGTACCGCCTCATGCATACCCTTTGCTCATAGGGCCTACTTTTCCATTCCAAATTTGTTCTGCCAGTGGCTGCCACTGGAGTAGAGGCCCACCTCCCTCTGGTTGATAAGAGAGGGAGGAAGTGTCTCTCCAAAATATCCCCAGGGGCATGAGCCCTGTTGTTCCTGCCGCTGCCACTGCTGCACTGTGCTGTGGGGCACTGCTTCTCCCTCTCCCATATGTCTCCCTTGCTCCACAGTTCCCTCTCCCACTGCACACCTGTGCCACAGAACCAGCACAGACCTGCAATAGCCCAAGCCCCATCCATACCTGTCAAGAAAATGCCCAAGAGCCTAGAGTCCACAGGGGACAGGCTTCCAGACCTTGGGGTGGGAGTGGAGGGGAGTGCTGGGAGTTCAGAATTGCAGGTAGAGTCTATGTTCAGTTTTGTACCTGGTGGGAGAGTGCCATGGCACACTAGTGGGTCCTCTCTGGGGAAGGAATTCCAGTTTTTAGAAGGTCTCTCTTATGGAATAAAATTGGAGGAGATTTGAACTCAGCTCACTTTTTTGTAGAAAATATACTTCAAGCCATTCTCATGGGAGTGGGGACTCCTGTCTGCTTGGCAATGGACTTTGTACCTATTGTTTGTTTCTTCGGGGTCACAGTTTGCCTCAGCAGGGTGATGTGTGCTCTTCAACCTTTTCTCTTGGTTCAGCTCCAAACCATCAGCTTACTTGCTCACCTTCTGTTCTTTAACTCTCCTTCTGGACAGGAGCCTCTGTGGAAAGCAGTCTATAGTCAGCCATCTTGCCTCCTCCTCTCAGCTTCTCCTTAATTTCTATCTTTTAAATTCTTTATTTAGAGATTCTTCCTGTATTATTAACTTACTTATTCTTTCATAAGCCACTTAAGGAAAATACCAAAGGATTGTGCCCTTTGACTCACATTTCCCGTATAAAATTCAGAGATGAACCCTTAAATCTAGAAACAAGCCTGCCACTAATGATATAGCATCAGCGCTTTCTGTTAGCTTATTTATTTTCTTGGTCTTTTTTATTTTTTATCTCATCTTTAGTCTATGCCATTTTCTCTTTATTTCTTACCCCTGAAATGGCTTCATAAATCATTTAATTAAATGTGCTTTTTTATTTTTGGTACTGTCTTTCTTCTTTAATTCCTTAAGTCTGCTGCCATATACTCTTCTGTCATTCCCATGTCTTTTATTTAACCACTTTCATTGACCTAATCAGAATAAATCCCTGGGCCATTGATTCTCATTATTCATATTCTGACTCAAGTTGATAATCTTTTTCTTCTTCCATAAATTCTCTGCTTTAAGAAAACATCTGACATTAGAAATATTAGTTTTTTTCTTCATTGGCATTGGCATTGCTGCTTTCTCTCTCTGAATGACCTTTTAACATTTTGTACATCTCTAAAGGAAGCAGAGCTGTCATCATTTCTTATGGAGTTTTTAATCCTATAGAAATTATCTCAAGTTTACTATGTTGCTGTCATATTTTCTTTCTTCTAAGGAAGTAATTCTGCTATTGAACATTTTGATCAACAACATTTATTGATTCTTTCTCCTAAATCTTATCTGATTTACTGGCTAGTTCTCACTTGCTTTATTTTATTTTATTTTTTTAAGATTTTAGACAGTAGGTTTAAAGAAGAATACTTTGTAGCCCATATTTATAAGTGTTTATCTTCTTAAAATCAAGATCATCAACACTTATTCTCTCCGATTCACAAGGCATTGTTAAACATTCTGAGAAGTCTTGTATTTCAAATGCCAAATTTTTGGTGTGCTAAACAAAAAAATACACCCTTGTGTAGGGAACTTTTCCACTGTTGAATGGTGTAAAAGCTCACATCAGTGTATTTATTAATATTGTTTTTCTATTATTTGGAAGTAAATTTGTTCTGCTTATCCCCTCTCAACGATGTTGTATGTTTGAGGTGTTTATAAGATAACGTCCTATTTTGTGGGGTTTTTTTCCTGATTCTCAGTGTTTCTTTCTTTCTTTCTTTCTTTTTTTTTTTGTCTTTCACCTGCAGATGTATTTTCACAGCACACTGTGTTCCCTCTGCCCAATCCCTGTATAGGAACACAGCTTCCTCTGGGGTCAGATATTCCACTCTCCTGTAATCTCTGTGAATTTCTGTGTTACCATATTTGCCTTCTTACCCTCTGCAAACATCCAGGGAAAATGACTCTTCTGTAGTCATTTTCATGATTCTTCTCTAGCCATATATGTATTTCCTGCATGGAAACAATATTTTGCCTTCTGAATTCTTGCTGGATTGGATTTAGCCTTAAGTGCTTATTTTTTTTCCTTTCTTCATGCCATATCCTCAATTACTCTTGAGGATAAGAAAAATATCTTATTTCTCTTTCATGAAGGTTTGTCCTGCTATTTCCTCATAGGATTCCAGTATATTTTCATGCATTATTTTGATCAGATGCAGTATCACAGTAAAAACCTACTATTTGATAACAGGCAGAACTTAAGATTCATATCCACAGCTACATGGAGTAGCTATGTGCCTTCAGGAAAGCCAGACTCTCCGTGCCTCAATTTCTTCATCTAGATAATGAGGAGTTTTTTTAAAAAACTTACAGAGTTTTTATTTTTTAAGGATTTTTGAGATGATATATAGTAAAATGATTAGCATAATTCTTTGCGTATAGTAAGTACTAAATAAATGCTAGTGATATAATTTCAAGTATCACCTTCCCTTTTATTCTGACCTTTCAGTATGTCTTGGCTATACCCAGTTATACCATCACTTACATTGTTATGCATTTTGTGATTTTTAAAATGACAATTTCCATTTTATTGAAAGCAACATACTGTTCCTTTTCTCCACACTAGAATGTTTTTTCTTGGCTGGATCTTACCCAGAAATTATTTCTTGATCCATGTCACTAGTAGGTTTTTGTCCGCTTTGTGAACTTCTATTCTTCTTTCACTATAACTGAAGGTGGTCTGGTCTGTGGTAATGCATAGCTCTATTTTAAACTTCTAGTCACCTCCCCAAATTTACACCCACCTGCTAACTTCACTGGAACCACTCTTTCATTTGTCCTAATGGAGCTTACATGAGGTCACTGCCTTCCCTACTGGGACTATCTCAACTGTGAAGCTCTTAAACAAGAATCCTGAATGTTGGCCTGTCTTTGAAATCAGGAGTAACATCTTCTTGCATTCCATTCTTTTTTTCTAGCAGAGAGTCTAAACTTCATTTAATAAGTGAGTATCTTAGGAAACAGCAGAAGCGTAACAAAACTTTACAGGTCTTCTAGTGCTGTGGTCCTCAACCCCATGAGCCTCAGACTGGTACCAGTCCATGGCCTGTTAGGAACTGGGCTTCACAGCAGGGGAAGAGGGAGCAAGTGAAGCCTTATATATGTTTACAGCAGCTCCCTATCACTCACATCACCGCCTGAGCTCCATCTCCTGTCAGAACAGCCATGGCATTAGATTCTCATAGGAGCACAAACCCTACTGTAAACAGCCTGTGTGAGAGACTGAGGCTGTGGCTCCTTATAAAATCTCCTGCTGAGAAGCAGTGGCAAATACACACTAGTAGGGAAGTGGGACTGCACAGAGACCACAATGCATCAATTGCTTGCAGACTCATATCAAAATCAGATCCCCCAATTTGCCACCCCTCCCCTGCAGTCCATGGAAAAATTGTCTTCCATGAAATTCGTCATGAAAAATAGTCATGAAAATCATACGTGAAAAACTTGTCCCTGGTGCCAAAAAGGCTGGGAGCTGCTGTTCTAGTGGGATGGTGGTGGGAAGAACAATCAGTGAATATGATAATGTATACAGTGTACTAGACATAAAAAGGAAAGAAGGAGGTAAGAGCAATTGGGAGTTCCTAGGCCTGGAATTTTAAATAATACTGTGAAAAGCAACATCGGACTAAGATTTGAAAGATGTGAGGAGGTTAGACATGTGCTTGTCTGGTGGAAGAATGGTTCAGACCGAGGAAAGAGCTTGTGGGAAAGACCGAAGGCGAACGCTCGCCTGATGTGGTGGAGGACCAACAAGGCGCGTCCAGAGCAACTGAATGAAGGAGAAAGTAACTTACACATGATGCGTTCAGACAGGTAACGGGAAGCAGGCTCTGCAGGGCTTTGCTGGCCCTTGCAGTGGTTCTCAACCTTCCTAATGCCACGATGTATTTTCATTGCTACAAAGGGGTCGTGACCCACAGGTTGACATCAGCTGCCTAGGGGCTCTGGGCTTTGTTCTGAGTGGACTGAGACTATTGCAGGGTTCAGAGAACAGAAATAATATGGATTCTGACATGAGTACTTGTGTATTGAAACATACCTAAACACAGAAAAGGTAAAGATACAGTATAATTGTCTGTGGTGTATACAGTGCATCATTGACCTGAGCACCATTACGTGGATATACTGTAATGTGCTCCCACTTACCAGTGAGGTGACCAAGGTGCAGAGACACTAAAGCATTCCTGGAGTCATTTAAATATACTTATCAAGACTAGACTCCAGACCAGACTCTCAAATTAAATTTTCTACTTCTACGAGATGTCATTTTTTTTGGTATAGAATAATGAGGTAATGGGCCATAAGACATGCTTTTATATACTGTTCCTGCCTAGAAAATCATCAACTAGTAGGTTCTTGGCAAACATACCACTTTCGCTTTTCGTATCTGAATTTAAATGTTAAAGTGGTGAAAATACATGGTTAGGAATATACTCTAAAATGTTGCTTCCAAAAATTACAGAATTTCACAAAGAAATATAATGGAGGTTTCTCAAGGAAAGCACATTCAAGGTAAGAATATTGGATTGTATCATCTCCTTATTTTCAACATATCAAGAATTTGAAACAGTTCAGAATTTTCCTAAACATCACACAGATATTTCCCCAGATCAGCTCTAGACACTGACTGCAGCATGCCCACAAAGTGAATAAGTCCAATAACTATTCTCAGCCTGGAATCGACTTTTTAAATCATCAATTATAGTTCAGCTACAAGATTCTAGTCAACAGCAGGGATAAGCCTGTTCTGTTGTTATTTGAAGCTTTGTGTTAGAAAAGTCAACATCCAAGAGGCCAGATGTATTTAATGATTCTTTGAAACTCTGGAACATGGGTTTTACATATTCTGTTATGTAGTATCATTATTGTAAGTTTTTTTTCATTTTCAAAATATGCATTCCTTTAGTTGAAAAAATTCATTCAATAATGCCACAAGTAACCACAGTACAAAATAGAACCAAAACAATGTATCTTACAAATGCTCTTCAAGCTTCCTCTAGAAAGAAAAAGGGAGAGGAAAAACAAATAGCTAAGATTTACACAGACAATCACATTGTGAAATATTAAGGGTCACTAGGTGGAAAAGAACTTGTGTATACTTATTTATTTGAACTTATTCTTCATTAAAACATGTGAGAACTTTTTTCATCTCCTATTCTTCACTACAGTTTCTTTTATTTTCAAATATTTTTCCTACATTGCTTTCATTTGTTTATTCCAATTTTTCATCTCCTTTATCCCTTTTATACTCTCCATTTTCCTTTTTCTTACCATATGCTGGGAATGGTCTTTTCTCCCAGGTAGGTTCAGCTGCCTGGGGTTTCTCTGAGCTAGTGATTGATTCCTCTGAGTCTGGAATCCTTTACACTCTTGAATCTAAAATGACTGCTCTTTGTACTTATTGTAATCTCTAGTACTAAGAAACTAATGATGTTCCTATCTTCTCAGTATCAAAAAAAAAAAAAATTCCTCAGTTGTTACAGAGAAATAACTGTACGTAAAGATGTAGGTTTCTGACGAAGTCTACTTTTTTAGTATTCCCAACCATCTGAAAGGCATTTTATGTGTCTATGTACGTATGTATATATGTACTAAATGGCTATTTTTAGAGAAGTTTGCAGAATAATCGAATGGGAAGTGGAGATTCTCATGTATTTTCTCACTTCATCACATACACAGTCTTTTCCATGATTAACATCTTGTATCAGTGTGGCACATTTGTTGCAATTGATGAGTCAATATTGGCAAAGTATTATTATCTGAAGCTTATGTCATTAGGGCTCACTCTTTGTCTGATATGCTCTATGGGTTTTGACAAATATGTAGAAGGGCACGTATCCATCATTACCATATTATATAGAACCGTTTCATCTGCTTTGAAAAACCCCTGCGTTCCATCTCTTCATCTCTCCCTTTTCCTTGAACCTCTGGAAGTCACTGTTCTTTTTACCTTCACCATTGCCTTGCCCAGAATATTGTACAGTCGACTCAGACATGAAAAAGAATGTAGCTTCTCAGATGCCCCTCTGGCCCTTAGCAATATGCACTTAACTTTCTTCCCTATCTTTTCATGACTTGATGCCTCATTTCTTTTTATCACCGAGTAATACTCTACTACATAGAAGTATCACTGGGTATATCCATTTATCTATTAAAGGATGTCCTGTTTGTTTTCAAGCTTTAGTAATCAGAATAAAGCTGCTGTACATATTCCTGCGCAAGTTTTCGTAAGGGCGTTAGATTTTAACTCATTTGCGTAAATACAATTTGATGGCCCATATAGTAAGAGTATATTTAATTTTGTAATAAACTACCAAACTATATTCCAAAGTAGCCGCACCCTTTCACATTCCCACCAGCAATAAACAGGATTTCCTCTTCATCCACATCTTCGCTGGCATCTGGTGGTGTCAGTGTTACTAACTTTGGCCAGTCTAACAGGGGTGCAGCAGCGTCTCATTGGTGTTTTCCTTCCTTGCCATATTGATAGATTGAAAAATTTCAGTTCTTTCCCAAATTATGAAACAATGGGTCCCAGACATTAAAAGCCAGTTGTGAGCTTGACCATATAATCTATGGTCCTAGATGTCCAAGAACAGCAATTAGGAGGTTTTAGGACAACTGAATAGACTGCAGAAGTGTACATCATGGACGTGAAGCTGACCTGATTTATTCTCATACCACTGATCACTGGGGTCATCTTATGGGAGCTGAAAAAAGGCATCACTGTTTCCCAGGTACACCTGAAATCTCAGGACCACCTGCAGGCCAATGATGCTGTCACTCCACTGCCCTTACTCCCAAATGTCAAGATAGCTCTTTTTGTAAATAATAATAATAATAATAATAATAATAATAATAATCTCCCCAGATTATTAAGGTATAGTTGACAAAAATTACATACATATTGTATTTACCATGTACAATGTGATGTTTTGCTATAGCATACATTGTGACATGCTGAAACTAAGCTAATTAGTATTTTCATCACCTCACATGGTCATTTCTTCTTATTCTGGTAGTAAGAATATTCACAATCTACTCTCTTAGCAATTAAGTGAACAATACATTATTATTAAGTATAGTCATCATGCTGTTCAATAGATCTGGTTAAAATAAGATAGCTTTTTTATCCTACTTTTGCCTATCCTAATTTATCGGTATTGAGTTCTGATGGTTATATATTAATAATAAATTAATTTATTTAATAATATCAATAAAACAAAAAAATTAATAAAACTAATATTTTAATGTCACCTGAAGCAAAATAAAAGTCTACCTGCACTACATAAGTGTTTTTGTTTTTATTTTGAAGAAATTCTTCTTGGGAGTTTGAACAGAAATAGTTAAGTCCTTTGGGAACAGGATCTGTGTTATCTTTACTCATGAGATTTCTTTTCAGCAAATGTAGGCAGACAATGGAATATAAGAAAGGAACACAATGTAGGAATAAACAATGAGCAAAATCAATTTAAAAAGCAAATAGTTACTTTAGATAGTAGTAAATATGACCAAAATATTATAGTTATTGCAAAGAATAATTTTCATATCATGTCATTCTGTAAATTCTGATATAGTTTCCATTATTTGTTGAATATATACACTATATATGTATAAATAGAATTTCTAGGAGAGTCTCTTTATCTAGCCAGAAACCATGGTGATTTTAAATTGTCATTGGTTTGAGAAATTCAAATTTTAAGAGTATGTTTCAATGAAAATAAAATACCCAGAAGACAGTAAAATTTTAACTTAATAAATAAAAGAGGGAAAGTATTTACTTCAAAGAATTTTGTCGCACTCTACAGGTATGTCCATAAAACAAACAAACAAGAAAAAAACAGGCAGAGGACAGAAAAATACATAATAAAAATACAAATTAAAATATAACATCTATGGACTCAAACAAAACAGACTAGCAAGCCGTTATGCTTTTAAATAAAAGGAAAATTCATCTTCAAACATTTAAAATTACTGTAACTTTAGGAAGAAAGCCTTTCTATAAAGGCTCTGTGCATTGAAATCATATCCTCTTTTATACAAAACTGAAGGAAGTTATGTGAAGATGTTAATAGAGCAAACCAGAGCTGGTGGAGGCCAAAGATTCACATATTTGGAGCAGGAGAATAATTTTGACTCTTAGGACAACGGAGATAAATACAAGATGACCTCGGTATGCTGAGAACTAATTGAATCAAACAAATCTATTCCTACTTTCACCCTTTCTCCTCTAAAAGCCTTTTAATTATGTCTTAAAATAGTTTCCCTCTGTGGTCATTTCTGTCCTTTTACTGTCAATTCTTTCACAATCATTGCTAACACTTTTCCGGCTACACATGCTAACTACAGATTTCATCCCCCCCCCGCCCCCCACCAAGCAGCACGTGTAATTGATGGCAGAGAAACTTTTTATAAATGGAGCTTGTATAATTAATAACTCATTAATTGAACAAGTATTTCCTGAATGTCTACTGTGTGCCAGGGACTATTCAGCAGGTACTCAGGTGAATTTGACTCTTTCTGCCTTCAGATATAATTACAGCAGAAAGATAAAAAGAAGCATGTGGAAGAAGGAAGGAGATAGTGGAAGAAGAGAGGAAGGCTCCACACAACACACCCCACCAGGCCAGGATGTCCACATAAAGATATTCTGAATGCCAAAGAAAGTGACATGTGATTCTGCATGATCTGTATTTGCAGGAAAGTTTTTAAAGTAACAGCTATTTGAAATTTCTTGGGGTTGTTTTGTGTGTCACTTAGGGAGGAATGGTGGCCAGTTCTGCACCTGGCATAAGAAAAGCACAGGTCTCTGCCTCAGGTTGGTACTAGAATAACATCACAGTATGTGGCAAAGGCAGCAAGGATAGATTCAGGTGCTCACATGGAGCAAGACGCAGAGGCTGACACCTGGCCCCTTCTCCAATGTGAAAGATTTTGAGCCAATTCACTGGCTGAAATTTGTGGGGCATCCATTTGTGGATGTAGGCCTCAGTATTTATCTGGACCTCAACTTGAATTCTCCAAAGGTAAGTGGCTGATCTACTTTAATTTCAAGGTCATGTGCCTCTTTCACAGCTGTTCCTAAACTTACATGAGTTTTGGGAGCCAATGGAGAAGAGATGATTAGAAGTCTTTCTGACTGCAGGTGAAGGAGGTTGAATGGATTATACGATACTGTCTCAGATACAAGAGATGAGGACAAAGAGTGTGGTCAGGCCAGGTCACTAAACTGTAGCAGTATGGCAAGCTTGAGAAGAGCTCTTAGTGATTGCAAAATTAAGTTGTTGGAGGTCTCTGGGAATAATTTAAGGCAATGTGTAAAATTATGGATTCCATGATGCTAGTTCAAAACCAAATTTTCAGGCAAAAGATAAGAGAAATATGCCACAGATGGAAATAGTTTGAGTGACTGTAGTAGCATGTTGTCCCAAAAGACTCAACACAGTGTAGTACGTTGACCCTGTGGCACCCAAATCTAGTTGGTATAGAAACAATTTATAGATGAGCATCCCTGAACAGACCTGGAATTCACTGCTTACTCAGAGATCTATCTAGGTTCTTGCTTTTGTGAAACTAAGTACAAGAAGTGAAGGAGACAAACACACCCTTGGGACCTACTGGAGCTCTGAGAAGAAGACTGACAAGCAGTGCTCAGGAAGACTGTCAGAAGGAATGTGAAGAGGTGGAAATGAGGAAAGTTGTCTCAGCCTTCTTAGGTCACACACAGGAAAGCCTCAGGGTTGGCAAGAGGGTTAGAAATAGTTGGGTGAAAACAGCTTTCAATCGGCAAGCACAACCTTTAAATTTCAGCATAGACAACTTTATTATGTTTTCCTTTGTGTTTTCTTTCATTTCTTGTATGCTGAAGAAGTCTTTGCCCATTCAAGGATCAGTTAAACTTGATCCTCTCCTTTTAAAATTTTTAACACTTACTCTCTATGTTAGTGTAGAGTATAAAGTGACACTTGATTTAGATTATTATACCCCTCTAGGGCCAATTTTCTCCAACATTGTTTTTGAATAATCCAGTCTCCTCAATTTGATTATGGTCTTTCTTAACTTACAGCACTTTACGTTCTGAGTTAGGCTGTATTTCAGAGCAGCTATCCTGTCTCATTGTTATACACTGTCTTAGCCCAGTTTTACACTATTTTAGGTGTAGTAGTTGCACATGTTTTGTGTTTTGTTGCGACTTACTGTCATAACATTTCTTTTTAAGACATTTTAAAGATATTACTATGTTTATTCTTCCAGGGAAACTTTAAAATCACATTTGTCGAGTGTTCATAAATAACATTGTGATTGAATTAAAGCACTATATTAATTTGAGAAGTAATTGCTTTTCAATTTATTTCTTCTGTAAAAAGAGAAGCATGTGTGTTTATGTATATCACCACTTTTAACATTTAACAATTAAGTCCTACAGTTTTTTTCTTCATAGGCATCACAAACTTTTCTAGCCAATTCTAGATATTTTGTGTAGTTTTTGCATCTGTAAATAAAACAATTTTTTGTATTCTAATTGTTGTACAATATATGAGTAAACCCGTGATTACTGCATTACATGTTAAAACTCACTAATTCTAAAATTTTTAAATTGATTTTTTAAATTTTAAAGACTCCTACTGATATATATATATATACATATATATTTTTTTCAAGTAAAAAATTCACCCTGCCTATAATGACACATAGAAACTGAAAGTAAAGATTTCCACACAAATAGAAACCAAAAATGAGCAGAAGTAGCTATATTTATGTCTAATAAAGCATACTTTAAATCAAAAACAGTGAAAAAAGACAAAGGTCACTATATAATGAAGAAAGGATTAATTCATCAGAGAATGTAAAAATTCTAAAATATATGCACTCAACTCTGGATCACCCAGATTGAGGAAGAGATAGACTTCAATACAATAATATTTAGAGATTTTAACCCTCCACTCACAGTACTAGACAGACATCTAGACAGAAAATCAACAAAGAAACATGGACTTAAATCAGACATTAGACCAAATGGACCTATCAGACATTCACAGCACATTCTACCCAACAAATGCAGAATATACATTCTTTTCATCAGCACATGAAACATTCTCTAAGATACACCATATGTTAGGTGACAAAACAAGTTCAAAAAATCTTTTAAACTTGAAACTCTGTTCAGTGCCTTTTCCTATCAAAGTATTATAAAACTAAAAATTAATACCAAGAGGAACTCTCAAAACTATATGAATACATGGAAAATAAACAACATGCTCCTGCATGATTACTGGGTCACTAAAATAAAGATGAAAATTCATAATATGAATTTTTGGAAAAAATGAGAAAGGAAATACACTGTGACCAATTACCTGTGGGGTACTGAAAAAGCAGTGCTGATAGGGAAATTTATAGCATTAAATGGCTACATCAAAAAAGTAAATGGTTACGAATTAACAACCTAACAATGTACCTCAAGGAACTAGAAAAGTAAGACCAAACAAAACTCAAAATTAGAGTAAAAAGAAACATCAAAAATCAGAGCATAACGAAAGAGACCAAAAAGAATAAGAGAAAGAATTAAGGAAATAAAAAAAAATGTGTCTTTAAAAAAGATAAACAAAATCAATAATGTAATTATGTTTACCGTAGCACTGTTCACAATAGCAAAGATATGGAATAAGCCTAAATGTCCATCATTGGATGACTGGGTAAAGACAATGTGGTGTGTATAAACAATGGAATAACAAAGAGTGAAATCATGTCTTTTGCAATATGGATGAAACTGGAGGGCATTATCTTAAGTGAAAACAAGCCAAATAACAGACAGAAAAAGATCACATGTTTTCATTCTAAGAGGCTGCCAAAAAGAGTAAACACATAGGTGCCAAGAACAGAATGATAGAGAATGGATGAGGGGTAAAAGCTGATGATGAAGAGAAATCACTTAATGGGTATAGTGTATATTATTTGGGTGATAAACACCCTAAAAGCCCTAAATCGATCACTATGTTTGTAAAAAAATTGCATTTCTACCCATATGTCTATACATAGTATAAAAGTGTACCTAGACATATATTATATAAACTCATAATTTATTAACATATAATCAGTGAGAATTTTTGCATAGTCTGGCATATTTAGTAAGTTTTTCATTGTCACTTTTATGTATTGTTTGTAGTGTTTGTTGCTGGAAATTATAGCCGAAGCAAACTCTATCATAAAATTTATAATCATATTTGCCAATTATATTTGGTGTAAAATTAAAATCCTAGTTATATTTAATTTGGCTCATTTTTTTGATCTCTTAAAGGTGTTTTTATTTATATGTACTAAAGATCCAATACTTTGTTTTTTACAAGTGAACAGTTTATTAAGAATTAAACAAAGGTATAATGTGATACAGTACAAGCAAGACACTCAAGATAGGTATAATAGTACTACTCACACAAAAACTTAAATTTCACCTCAAAAAAAATCACAAGACAAAAGAGAAAGCAATTGCACTGTTATAAAATAAGATATTTCATGCAAAGTTATTAACTCTTCCCCCCCCCAAAGCCCAACAAACAAAAACTATCTGGGAAAACTGCTATGCTAACATATTAACCACAGTATAATCATTCATAGGAAAACGGTAATTAAGAAATGAATTAAATTAAATAACAGAGTTCAAACTATCATAATGTTTGCTATAGCAAATGTTTGATAGCATTTTACCCACAGTAGAACTTCTTTCAAAATTTCCACTGCTTTATCAACTAAATTTATGTAATATTCTGAATCCTTTGTTGTTATTTCAACAACATACACAGCATCTTCACCAAGGGTAGATAGCATCTCAATAAACTATTTTCTTTGCTTGTTAAGAAGCAACTCCTCATCTGTTCAAGTTATGTCAAGGTTGCAGGAATTCAGTCACATCTTCATGATCTACTCTTAATTCTAGTTGTCTTGCTTTTCTATCACATCTGCATTTATACCCTGTACTGAAGTCTTAAACCCCTCAGAGTCATCCATGAGCATCGGAATCAACTTCTTCCAAACTCCTGTTCATGTTAATATTTTGACCTCCTTTCATGCATCATGAATGTTCTTAATGACATCTAGAATGGTGAATCTTTTCTAGATGGTTTTCAATTTACTCTGCTCAGATTCATCAGATGAATCACTGTTTATGGCAGCTATAACCTTATGAAATACATATATTTTTCTGAGACAGAGTCTCACTGTATCATCCTGGGTAGAGTGCTGTGGCATCATAGCTCACAGCAATCTCAAATTCCTGGGGTCAATCGATCCCCTTGCCTTGGCTTCCCAAGTTGCGATACCCAGCTAGATTTTTTTCTATTTTCAGTAGAGATGGGGTCTTAATGTTGTTCAGGCTGGTCTTGAAATCCTGAGTTCAAGAGATTGAACTCCCTCAGCCTCCCAAAATGCTAGGATTATAGGCGAATGAGCCACTGCACCCAGCTGGGAAATGTATTTTTTAAATAATAAGACTTGAAAGTCAAAGCTATTAATGTGATCCATTGGCTGCAGAATGGATGTTATGTTAGCATGCATGAAAACAACATTAATCTTCTTCTTCTTCTTCTTCTTTTTTTTTTTTTGAGACAGTGTCTCACTATGTTGCTTTTCAAATATTAAGATTCTATACAGGTTTTAATATGACAACATTTTCTTCTAACTTTTCCTAAGTTAACTTAGTTTTATTTGAAGACCAAAAAGTAAAACTGTGTAATTCAGAAAACATTCATCTTTGAGTGTTAGGATTATAACCAGAGCTAAGATGTATTTCCATTTAGAATTTCTATAATGTGTATATACATAAAGTTGAGAGCCCAAAATATATATATATATGCCCATTTTACTACTGACTTTTTCAGTAATTAAGAACTTTTTTTATGTCCTTAAAATTCTTCCTAACCATTACTTTTCATAGCTGCCTAATATTCTATCACATAATATTATGGGTTGAATTGTATACCCCAAAATAGATACGCTAAAGTCTTAACTGCCACTACCTCAGAAAGTAACCTCATCTACAAACAGGATTGCTATAGATGTAATTAATGAAGTTAAGAAGAGGTAATACGTATTACCTCTTCTTAACTTCATTAATTACATCGAGAGTAAGGCAAACTCCCAATCCAGTACGACCGGAAGGAATCCTTGTAAGAAGATGGTCATATGAAAACACAGACACAAGTAGAATACCATGTGAATATGGAAGCAGAGATTGCAGCGATCTACAAGCCAAGGAATATCAAGGACAGCTGGCTATCACAGAAGTTGGGAGAAAAAAACCCAGCATTGTTGGCACTTGTGGACTTCCTCCAAAGCTATAAAAGGTAAATTTCTGTTATTTCAATCACCTAGTTTGTGGTACAGTACTTTGTTATGGCAACCCTAGAAAACTAATACATATTAGTATATCATCAGGTTTCTCAAACATTCCTCTACATGAGACATTTAGACTGTTTTCAATTTTTCCACTATGAAAAAAACTGCCAAAAATAATTTAAATATTTTTTGTTTACATTTTAGATTATTTCTGTAGAATCACTTCCAAACAGGATTACTGTGTGAAAATACTTCAAAGTTTTGCTGTGGATTGTTAAAATAATTTCTAAAAAGTTGTATGTTCTAGAGTACATATAAAATTTTTCCTAATTGAATGATGAAGGAAGGAAGGAAGGAAGGAAGGAAGGAAGGAAGGAAGGAAGGGAGGGAGGAAAAGCAATATATAATTTAAATTCGTATTTTTATGATTAATAGTGAGAGTAAACATTTATATGTTTATTAATCATTTGAATGATATCTTTTAGAAGATGCTTTTTCATTTGCATAAAAATAATAATCTTTTAACCCATACCAAATGGGTTAAAAATGAATATGGATTTAAGTTAATATGAAATCTAGAATCTATAAAACCAAATGCAGGATCATAAGTTTCCCAGTTGCTAATAGGAAGTTTTCAAAAGAAATTAATTGTATTGGCTTGACACCTGTGGCTCAATGGGCTAAGGCGCCAGCCACGTACACCTGAGCTGGCGGGTTTGAATCCAGCCCAGGCCTGCCAAACAACAATGACGGCTGCAACCAAAAAAAAAAAAAAAATGTCCGGGCATTGTGGTGGGCACCTGTAGTCCCAGCTAGTTGGGAGGTGGAGGCAAGAGACTTGCTTGAGCCCAGGAATTGGAGGTTGCTGTGAGCCGTGATGCCAAAGTACTCTATCCAGGATGACAGCTTGAGAATCTGTCTCAAAAATAAAAAAATTTTAAAAATTTAAAAAATTAATTGTACTCATGCAACTATCCCAAA
>CAUYON010167650.1:0-14744 GCA_963573935.1 Arctocebus calabarensis
ACCCTGGGTAGAGAGTTGTTGCATCACAGCTCACAGCAACCTCCAATTCCTGGGCTCAAGCAAGTCTCCTGCCTCTGCCTCCCAAGTAGCTGAGACTACAGGCGCCTGCCACAATGCCCGGCCATTTTTTGGTTGCAGCCATGGTTGTTTGGTGGGCCCGAGTTGGATTCGAACCCGCCAGCTCAGGTGTATGTGGTTGGCGCCTTAGCCACTTGAGCCACCCCCAGCTATTTTTTTGTTATTGTTGCTGCGATTGTCATTGTTATTTGGCAGGTCCAGGCTGGGTTCGAACCCGCCTGCTCCAGTGTATGTAGCTGGCTCCCTAGCCGCTGAGCTACAGGCGCTGAGCCCAGCTACCGCTTCTAACGGGAAGCCGCAGACTTTGCTACAGCTCCCCCCATAACCTCCACTCCTTTCCCTCAGGGAACCCCAGCTCCTTTCTCTCATAGTCCCCCTTCTTTTGTTTTGGCCGGGGCTGGGTTTGAACCCGTCACCTCCAACATATGGGGCCGGCGCCCTACTACTTTGAGCCACAAGCGCCGCCCCATAGTCCCCCTTCATCGTTGTACCTGTTCTCCTTACATAGCCTCCAACAGTCTAACCCCAAGCCCCTGCCTAAGGCCCTGGGCTCTATTCCTCATTGTTCCCTGACTCAGACTCCCCTCTCTCTCCTCACGGCTACTGCTGCTCACCTCCCGGGTTCCTACCATGCTCTTTTCCCTGGAGTGGGCATCCCCCAACATCTGGCACCCCCTGCATAGAGGCCACTAACCCTGAATCCCCATCCGCAGTTCCTCTGACCATCCGCTGCTTCCTGGGCTGTGAGCTGCCTCCTGAGGGCTCTAGAGCCCACATCTTCTTCCAAGTGGCTGTGAATGGGAGCTCCTTTGTGAGTTTCCAGCCAGAGACAGCCTTGTGGGAGGCAGACACCCAGGCACCCTCCACAGTGGCCAACTACACCCTGAAGCAACTCAACACCTACAATCGTACTCGGTACGAACTGCGAGAATTCCTGCAGGACACCTGCGTGCAGTACGTGCAGAACCACATCGCTGTGAAAAACACGACAGGTGTGATGACGGGACTGGGCCGGCCTGTGGGGGAGGTGGCAGGTTTCAGACAAATGGATGGACTGACACCTGAGCAACGAGCCCATAGCTGGGGCTTTGGGGCAGAGTACACTCAGCTTAAGTTAAAGCTGGTAAACTGGACCCTTTCCTTTTGGGGCAGAAATCCTTGGCGTTTGTCTCAAATCATGGATGCCTTGTGGGTATGTCCTCCAGGCTAACTCTCTCCATGTCCTGCAGGGAGCCATACAGGTCGATCCTACACTTCACTGGTCCTGGGTATCCTGGTGGGCAGTTTCATCATCGCTGCTGTGGCTGTAGGCATCTTCCTGTGCACAGGTGGACGGCAATGTTGATTACTCTCCAGCCCTCTGAGAATGGGCTGGATTCACCAGCGTTGGCAAGGGAAGGTTTTAGCTCACTGCGAAGCCAGACTTCCTTATGGGGACACCACATCCCAGGAGGTTTGGAGTGACAGCTCCTTTCTTCTTCCAGGTTCGCCTCCCAAAGGTTTGAGGGATGGGAAGTATGAAGTAGGGAGGCTAGGTGGACAAGGTACTTGGTTTGCTAAGGATCTAAGAACTTACATTATGTGCTGAATTGGTCTGAGAAGCTAATGGTTATCTATATTGTCAATAACAGATGATAGAGTTGGGGTAGGTAGCCCATCCTCCCAAAACAGAATCACCTGAGGCATTCAAAATGCATAACCAAATAAAACAAGTCATTCACAACCAAAATAAACAACATTCAATGCTTCCAAGTGTGTGAGATTTGGGACAGAACACTGGTATAATAGGGTAGAAAGAAGTAACCGGAGATTGGTAGGCCAAGGCAGTGATTGCTTGAGCTCAGGATCTCTAGACCAGCCTGAGCAACAGTGATACCCCGTCTTTACTAAAAATGGAAAAAGCTAGCCACGGGTGGGGACCGGCCCCTGTAGTTCCAGCTACCGGAGAGGCTGAGGCATGAGGATTGCTCAAACTCAAAAGTTTGAGGTTGCTATGAGCTACGAAGCCATGGCACTCTATCCAGGGTGACAGAGTGAGACTGTCTCAAAATAAAAAATAAAAAAAAAGAAAAGAAAAGAAAAAAAGAGAGAGAAAGAAAGAACTGGAGAAAAGGTAAAAGTGTAAAATCCAAGTAATATAGATTAATCTATTAATTAAAAATAACATTAATAAATTTATTACTTGTGTATAAGGCATTTTTATTTCTACTTTGCAAAACTGTTGGAAAAGTAGCCCATAGTCTTTGCTTCCACCTCCTCATCTTCCACTCACCCTTTGATCCACTGCAGTCTAACTTTTCTTTGTAGAGAAGTGCTATAAAATCACTGGTAACCTCTAATCACAAACCATCATCCTCCATGATAATCTGCAAGCTTGTGGACTAGAATTCTTTTTATACCCTAACTTCTGAGATACTATACTTTTAATTTTCTTTTTCTTTTTTTTTTTTTTTTTTGAGACTCTGTTTCTGGGGCTGGAGTGCGGTGATGGTGATGTTATCACAGCTCGCTGCAACCTCAAACTCTTGGGCACAAATGATACTTTTTTTTTTTTTTTTTGAGACATAGTCTCACTCTGTCTCCCTGGGTAGAGTGCAGAGGTGTGATAGCTCACAGCAACCTCATACTCCTGGGATTGAGCAATCCTCATACCTTAGCCTCCAGAGTAGCTGGGACTATAGGTGCCTTCCACCACTCCTGGCTAATTTTTTAAAAAATTTTTTGGCAGTGATGGGGTCTTACTATGTTGCTAAGGCAGGCATACTTCTAATTTTTAAACAGTTCTGGCCATTCTTTTTCAAGCCCTTTGATAATGTCCTCTTATTTAATTCACTCTGGAAATGTTGGCTTCCTTAGAATTCCATTTTGTGGCTCCTTTGTTCCCCTTTAAACTCTACCCTGTCACAAAAAGGCTATGACAAAAACAATACCTACCTCATGGATGCATCCAAAGTATTACATTAAATAATATATGTAAGATAATATATGTATGGTTGGCAAATTTGACAGTGGCTGCTGACCTCCAGATCCTGCATTTGCATTGATTCTTGAAAATCATCTCTACCTTAGTTGAGACTGTAGACATTTCAGAGTCAACTTGTTCACAATTAATTTTATTATCTTTCTCTCCAAATCTGTTCTCTCTCTCCTGTTGTTTGCTATCCATTAATGGATAGCAGAACTGTCATCAAGGCTGGGCACAGTAGCTCATGCCTTTAATCCTAGTACTCTAGGAGACCAAGATGAGAGGATCACTGAGGCCAAGAGTCAAGACTAGCTTGAACAAGAGTGAGAACACGTCTCTACAATATATAAAAAAATTTCTCAGGCATTGTAGCAGGAGCCTGCTGTCCCAGCTACTCCAGGAGGCTGAGGCAGGAGGATCACTTGAACCCAGGAGTTTGAGGTTGCAGTGAGCTATTATCACACCATGGCCTTCTACTCAGGGTGACAGACTGAGACTCTGTCTCACACACACACAAAAAAATCATTAAAGGATGTTAAATGGTTCACTATAAAACATCCATGTGAGGCTTATACCTATAATACTAGCACTCTGGGAGGCGAAGGCAGGTGGATTGCCTGAGCTCAGGAGTTTGAGACCAGCCTAAGCCAAGAATAAGATCCAATCTTTACAAAAAAAGAAAAATGAGCTGAGTGTTATGGTGGGTGCTTGTAGTCCCACCAGAGGACTGCAGCTACTCCAGAGGTTGAGGTAAGAAGAAGGCTTGCATCCAAGAGTTTGAGGTTTCTGTAAGCTGTGAATATGCTGCAGTACTCAATCCAGGGTGAGACTCTGTCTCAAAAAATATTCCATGTGATATAGAATGTAGAAAAGGGGAACAGAGAAACAGAAAAACATGAGACATAATAGAAAATCAAAACAAAATGGCATATGTATATCCAATTGCATGAATAATATTACATATGAATGAATTAACAGTATATATTTTTCCAGACATTTATTTTCAAACTATTTGTATCTTTGAATCTAAAGTGTGTCTCCTGTGGCCAACATAACGTTCAAACCATATGTCCATGTAAATGAGTGTTCACACCAGTATTATTCATAATAGCCAAATGGTGGTAGCACTCCAAATATTTATTAATTGATAAATGTAAAAACAAAATGTAGTACATTAATACAGTGGAATATTATCTACCCATCAAAATGAAGCACTGATACATGTTATGCCATGGATGAGCCTTAAAAACATAAGTCAAAGCAGCAGCGGGTCATGAAGGACACATATTGTATGATTCCATCTATGTGACGTGTCCATAATAGGCAATCCATTAGTGGTGTCTTCTGTTGGGGGATGGGGGTAGTGATGAGAAGTGACCATAAAAGATACAAAGTTTCTTTTTGGAGTGATAAAAATATTCTTTTTCTTTTCCTGAGACAGAGTTTCACTGTGTCGCCCTGGGTAGGTGTCATTGTAGCTCACAGCAACCTCACACTCCTGGGTTCAAGTGATCCTCTTGCCTCAGTCTCTGGAGTAGCTAGAACTAAAGGCATCCGCCACAACTCCTGGCTAGTTTTTCCAGAGACCGAGTCTCACTCTTGCTCAGGCTCATCTTGAACTCTGGAGCTCAGGTGATGCACCTGCCTCAGCCTCCCAAAGTGCTATGATTATAGGTGTGAGCCAGCTCCCCTGGCCTGGTGAAAATGTTCTAAACATAGATCATGGTGATAGATGCACAATTTTGAAAATGGTTTAAAAACCACCAGAATGTATACTTTAAATGATTGACTTTTATGATAATGTGAATTATATCTCAACAAAGATGTTACAGGTCAAGTGTAGTGGTTCATGTCTGTAATTCCACCTACTTGGAAGGAGTTCGAGACCAGCCTGAGCAACGTAGTAAGACCTTATCTCTAAGAAAAGTTTTTCTTAAATTAGCTGGACATGATGATGTACCTATAGTCATGGCTACTCAGAAGGCTGAGATGGGACGATTGCTCGAGCTCAGGAGTTCAAGGCTACAATGAGCTATGATCATGTCAATTGCTCTCCAACCTGGGTGACAGTCTCAAAAAAGAAAAAGATGTGACAAAGTGGCAATAATAAAATAATTTTGATTCTGAACAAAGAAAGTAACAGCTGTTAAATCAGTGACCAGCAAAATATGTTTTTTTGTTTTTTGTTTTTTCTAGTTCAGCCTGGGCTGGGTTTGAACCGGCCACCCTCTGTATATGGGGTCGGCTCCCTACTTGCTGAGCCACAGGCACTGCCCCCAGGAAAATATGTTAACAGCTAGGTTAATTCCTTCTTTGTGTTTTCTTGATGCAGTCTGATTTATCTTCTTCTGAGTCTACATAGAAAGTAAGGATTACAAAATGTTAGATATCAGTACCCTTGCACAAATGGTGAAACTAAAGCTGGGTAAATGTAGGTGGCTTGCCCAAAGTTCCATAGTTAGTTGGTACAAGAACTGGAACTAGAACTTCGGACTTCTGACTTTTGATCCTGAGCTACTTACTGCTGCTACATCAGCCTGTGAGAGGCAGAAGGAATCACAGGTTACAGAGGTAGTGGTATTACTTGGAGGAATTCTCTGAGAAGTAAAGAAATCAGGAAAACAGTGGGATAAGTAAGTGACTCTGACCTTTTGGAGAGAAGGTATGATCCTTATTTCTACGAATTTCTATACAGAGTAAAGAGTGAACACATGTAAATATTTGTTCATATCTATGCAACTTGGATAAGTCAGTGCCACTTTCTGGAAGGGATTTCTTTTTTTTTTTTTTTGTAGGGACAGAGTTTCACTTTATTGCCCGCAGTACAGTGCTGTGGTGTCACAGTGCTCGCAGCAACCTCCAACTCCTGGGCTTAGGTGATTCCCTTTCCTCAGTCTCCCAAGTAGCTGGGACTACAGGCGCCCGCCACAATGCCCAGCTATTTTTTGGTTGCAGTGTGGCCAGGGAGGGGTTTGAACCCGCCACCCCCGGCATATGGGGCCGGCACCCTGCCCACTGAGCCATAGGCGCCACCCTGGAAGGGATTTCTTAATTTGTTTTTCTTGTCACCCTCGGTAGAGTGCCGTGGTGTCACTGCTCACAGCAACCTCCAGCGCTTGGGCTTAAGAGATTCTCTTGCCTCAGCCTCCCAAGTAGCTAGGACCACGGGCACCTGCCACAATGTCCAGCTATTTTTTGTTGCAGTTTGGCCAGGGTATATCGCCCTTGGTATATGGGGCTGGCACTCTATACACTGAGCCATAGGCACTGCCCTGGGATTTCTTAATTTTTAAGACAGCTCTGATAATTAGGATTTTAAGTTATTAAAGGTCAACAGCTAGCATTTGGATGACTTTAAGTGTCTTAGCAGTCCCATTCCTCTTCTTGACAATGACCTTAGAATGCTTGGTTTAGGTCTGTCCTGTGGTGACCAGACTATTGGAGGCCCAATTGTAGTTTACATGAGAAATAAACAAATCTGGAATAAATGTAAACGAGTGACTCTCTAGCATATTCTACAAGCCTCCTTCTGGGTGGCCTGGCTTACTGTATTCCCATCTTTCAACTGAGTTCAACATGTATGTCTTGGTTTTAGGCCTTCTGCCAGGTGGTCTGAGGTTTAGGTTTCTCTACCCCATTCTTTTTTCAATTCAGCCAATTATTGCTGAGGCCTATTTTAGATATGCAAAGAATTGTGTTAACTACTAACAGAGACACAAAGATGGGTAAAACACAGTCCTGTCCAGGAGCCCATTATCTAGAAGGAAAGGCTTCATTTTAACACAGAAGGAATAAAACATATTCAAAGTAATTATAAGCTCTATGTATGGAAGAAAAGAGATCAGGGAAAACCACACAAGGCCATAGAATGCATCTGGGCCTTGAAGAAAGAAGAATTTCAGTGGGTGAAGGAGGGAAAGGTGTTTCTTCCTTCTAAGATCTTCTGGCTAAGATCTTTGAGGTAAGAGATTATATCTTATTCATCTCCGTGTTCCTGACACCAACATAGTGCCTGGCACAAGGAAAGAGTCCAATACCTGTGTTTTGAATCAATAAATGATGAGGGCTTGGTGCCTCTGGCTCAAGTGCCTAAGGTGCCAGCCACATACAACTGAGCTGGTGGGTTCGAATCCACCCTGGTCCTGCCAAACAACAATGATGGCTGCAACAAAAAAAAGCCAGGCGTTGTGGCGAGCGCCTGTAGTCCCAGCTACTTGGGAGGTGGAGGCAGAAGAATCGCTTGAGCCCTGAAGTTGGAGGTTGCTGTAAGCTGTCATGCCACGGCACTCTACCCAAGGTGACATCTTGAGGCTCTGTCTCCAAAAAAATAATAATAAAAATAAAATATAATTGATGAGTGGATTTCGGACTGACAGAATAGCACAAAGGCAAAAAGGATTAAAAAAAGTACACCTCACTTTTGGGGAAATCAAAATGGTCTGATGTGGCTCCTCTGACTATAGATTACATAAGGAAATGTTGTGGAAGATAAAATGAGACATCTTATTAATTTCTTAGATGAAGAAAGCCATGCTAAAAAGGTATCCTTAATTCTATAGGCAATAGTTCACTATTTTCTCCTATAGGGCAGTAACATCCTTGTTCATCTTTGTATTCTTAATATCTGGAATGGTGGTAGGAATTTATAAATTAGTCAATAAATGGTTGGATGAATGAATGAATTGAAGTTTTTTTTTTTTCTCTATTTTTAGTAGAGACGGTCTTGCTCTTGCTCAGGCTGGTCTCAAACTCCTGAGCTTAAGCAATCCGCCTGGCTCGGCATCCCAAAGTGCTAGGATTACAGATGTGAGCCACTGTGCTGGACCTGCATTGAAGTTTTTTTGTTTGTTTTTTTGTTTTTGAGACAGAGTCTCAAGCTGTCACCCTGGATAGAGTGCTGTGGCATCACAGTTCACAGCAACCTCCAATTCCTGGCCTCAAGCGAGTCTCTTGCCTCTGCCTCCCAAGTAGCTGGGACTACAGGCGCCTACCACAATGCCCAGCCATTTTTTGGTTGCAGCCATCATTGTTGTTTGGCAGGCCCAGGCTGGATTCGAACCCGCCAGCTCAGTGTACATGGCTGGCGCTTTAGCCCGCTGAGCCACAGGAGCCGAGCCTGCTTGTTTGTTTTGAGAGAGAATCTCACTTTGTTGCCTTCAGTAGAGTGCCCTGGCATCATAGCTCATAGCAACCTCAAACTCTTGGGCTTAAGAGATTCTCTTGCCTCAGTCTCCCAAATAGCTGGGACTATAGGCACCTGCCAGAACGCCCGGCTATTTTTAGAGACAAGGTCTCGCTCTGGCTCAGGCTGGTCTCAAACCCATGAACTCAGGCAATCCACTTGCCTCAGCCTCCCAAGAGCTAGTATTACAGGAGTGAGCCACCTCGCCCAGCCCTGAATTGAAGATTTTTGAGAAAGGAAGTTATTTCATCTAATCAGCAGCTTATTTTAGTAATAATAATCTCTGACTTAAAAAAAATTTTTTTTCAAGACAGAGTCTCACTCTGTTGCCCTGGGAAGCATGTCATAGCATCATCACAGCTCACAGAAACCTCAGTCTCTTGGAATTCAGAGATCCTCTCGCCTCAGCCTTCTGAGTAGCAGATACGAAAGACGCCTGCCACAACGCCTGGCTAGTTTTTCTATTTTTTTTTTTTTTTTTTTAGTAGAAATGGGGTCTCGCTCTTCTTCAGGCTGGTCTCAAACTCCTGAGCTCAAGAAATCCACCTGTCTTGTCCTCCCAGAGTTCTAGAATTGCAGCTGTGAACCATCACACCTGGCCTCTCACTTTTATATACTTTAACATACAATTCTGTAGACATCAAAACACTACTATTATGTAATTTAAAATTATGTTGATATGTGCATACTCACCAACTTTATTAGGAAAGAAGGACAGATGTTATTAGTATTATATCATTTCCTGAAGATGTTGTTCTCATTTCCCGGCAAGGTTATTATTCTTATACCCAGTGTAAAGAGACTGAAACTCTATTTGCTCTAATATCCCTTCATATTATTGAAGGAAGATTATGCACACCGGCATGTGACAGGGCTGTCATGAGTAGCCTTAGTCTTGTTTCACACTCATGGTCCTCAGGACTTCTTCATATCCCAAAAAGTAAATCTAACTCTCGCAGATTTTTTTTTGGCCACGGCTGGGTTTGAACTCTCCACCTCTGGCATATGGGGCTGGTGCCCTACACACTGAGCCACAGGCACCACCCAATAAATCTAACTCTCAATGTAGAGACACTGATTACTTCATGGGGAGCCTGGGGTGAAAGGTTCATCATGCCCCACACTGCGGAAACTTAATCAAATCCTTAGACATTTCTGGTTTTTTCCGCAAGCTTGAACTCTCTAGTCATCAACTTATCTCTCTTCCTCTCTTTCCTTTTACAATCTTGAGACCCTTTCCCACCAAAACAAACAACAAAATTCTTTATTTTCCCAAGCCTTGCCACAAATATTCCTCTCTGCAAAACAAAAGGCCTGTAGTTCTTTTATACACTTAAACATACCCTTGGTGTCTCATTCCATTCAGTTACAAGTGAAGAAGGGATTAGCTTTGGTCTATGGGACTCCAGGGAACAGATTAATGAATAAGAGGAAGTCAAGGAGAAATAACTGTTAGTTTAATATAACCCTCTGATGCAATTTCATAATGAAATTGGCTGCTTCACAAGGTCACAAACTCCACCATTACTTGGAGTATTCAGCATGTCAAATCCAAGTTCAGACTTCTGAAATCACATGTAACACCCCTACATATTTTCTAAGACAGTGATCCTGGGTGGCGCCTGTGGCTCAGTGGGTAGGGCGCCGGCCCCATATACCCAGGGTGGCAGTTTTGAACCTGGCCCCAGCCAAACTGCAATAAAAAATAGCCAGGCGTTGTGGCAGGCGCCTGTGGTCCCAGCTACTCTGGAGGCTGAGGCAAGAGAATCACCTAAATCCAGGAGTCGGAGGTTGCTGTGAGCTGTGATGCCATGGCACTCTACCAAGGGCAACAAAGTGAGACTCTGACTCTAAGAAAAAAAAAAAAGGACAGTGGTCCTGTTCTCACAAATCTTTTCTAAGTTAAACTTCCCTAGTAGTTCCTTCAAGGGTTCCTCATTTGATGTGGCATTTCAGTAACCTAATATTGTTCTTCTGGACTTGCCACAATCTGTCAATTTATCATGCTTTTCTATTTAAAAAATATTTATTGAGACTCAGTGCCCATAGCTAAGTGGTTATGGTGCCGGCCACATGCACTGGGGCTGGTGGGTTTGAACCCAGCCCCCGCCTGCACCCAAGAATCAAAATAAACAATGCCAGGCAGCACCTGTGGCTCATCGAGTAGGGCGCTGGACCCATATGCCGAAGGTGGTGGGTTCAGGCCCCGCCTTGGCAGATAGCCGGGCGCTGTGGCAGGTGCCTGAGGTCCCAGCTGCTCGGGAGACCTACGCAAGAGAATTGCCTAAGCCCAGGAGTTGGAGGTTGCTGTGAGCTATGAGACAGAAAAGGAAAGAAAGGAAGATATAGGAAGAAAGAAAATGTATGTGCACAATACAATTATCTCTGTATGCAAACGACATGATCACACATGTAGAAAACAACACCCAGAAAAAAATAAATAAAAACTTTAAAAAAAAATAAAATGAAATAAAATAAAGAGTACCAGAGAGTTAACCGACTAGGATGGATTCAATAAATATTTAGTGACTCCATAATAGTACAAGCTTCTGGAAACTAATCCTTATCTAGCAGAAAGATGTGGCTTTAATTCTAAAAAAGAATCTCAAAAAAACTGATATCAGGTGGGACAAAAAAAGAATTTTTTTACATCAGAAACCATAGAAGCCATCATTCAAGATAAGAAATATCTAGATGTAGTCTTATGTGAATATTTGAATACATCGGGTAATGCAGACAGAAATATCAGCACCCCGAAGGAACCTACAGTTGATTATTCATTACTGAAATGGAAACCACTCAAGCACAGAACATAAAACATGACACAGGATTGCAAATGAAAATACATCAAAGACAAAATTATTTGGAGGAATTTATTTAAGCCCAACCACATTCAGAGTCAAACTGCACCGTGTCTATAATTTGGCTCTTTTAGAATTGAGAAAAACTTAACAAGGATAAGCAGAACTAATTAATACAAAAATAATATAATTGAAAAGATAGTCATGCATCATGACTCTTTCAAGGAGATGCCACTTAGAGCCCACAGAGAACAAAGAGAATTGGCTTCCAAACAGCATTCAATTCACAACAATCGTCTTCAGAAGCAAACTGTTATTGTATCCAGAAACCATCCTCAAAGTAAAAGCTGTAGAGGTGGGATGTGAGAGATAACATGAAATGGGGGCCCATCATATGGTTAGAGGAAAATAGCCAAAGTGTCTTAGGGAAACATCCAAACTTGTTTGCCAAATTTTTCTTAAATCTGATTTATCTACTTCCATAAGCATTACCTACTACCAAATGCATAAATAAACTATGGAAATTATGCTGTGAAAATCACATTAGAATAATCTAGAAAATGAGCAGGGTACGGCTCAAGTCTGTAATCTTAACACTCTGGGAGACTGAGGACTGCTTGATATCTAGAGTTCAAGATCAACTTCAGCAAGAATGAGACTCCCATCTCTATTAAAAATTTAAAAATGATCATTTCTTTTTTCTTTCTGTTTACTGTGCTTTTAATTTGCATCTTTTTTTAATGCTCTCTTTTGTTCCCTCTTTTTCTTGTTCTGTATTTGTTTTCCTGTTGATTAGCTGTATTCCCTTGAGAACAGACTTCACCTGTTTTATTTATCTCTGTATCTCCAACACCTAAAAATATCTGTGCACAAAATACAAGCTAAATTTATATGCGTGAATTAATAAGTTAATAAAAAAATTAAAAATTAGAGGGGCATGATGGCACTTGCCTAAAATCCCAACTACACAAAAGGCTAAAGCAGGAGGATCTCTTGAGCCCAAGAGTTTGAGATTGCAGTGAGCTATGATGATGCCACTGCACCCAAACCTGGGCATCAGAGCAAGAATCACAAAAAAAAAAAATAAAAAGAAGAAGAAGAATTTTAAAGTGACAGCAAAATGATCACCTTGCCTTTTTCTATCTATAGAAAAATCAACTAAGAAAGAAAAACATGCAAAAAAAAAAAAAAAAGAAAGAAAGCATTTGCCTTCACTGTTGTACAGAGAGTTATACGGGGCTTGGTAGGAATATAACTTTTAGCATTTTACCATCACAGAATATGATTGCATTTTATTGAAACTTTTTTAAATAAAATCATTGATGAGATCGAGTAGTTTGCCAAGCATTTTATTCTCCATATTACAAATTATGTAATTATTTATTTTGCTTCTCACAGTAATCAGAACAGCCTAGTATTATATGAGTTCCACTATACTGAGGTTGGTAGGCAATGTTGACCAAGTATTCTAAACAAGAGATGACATTGCTGTAACCCTCTAAGTAATACATGAAATCCTGGGCATTGACTTATTTGGCACTGAACTATGTGACTAAAAGCCAAACTTTGAATGGCAGCAAACAAGTAGAAATGTCAGGCAAAAACAAAAAAAGTGATAAAGGCATCCCAAGCTAAATAATAAAGAACATCCTTCAATGCTTTCTTTGGTTTCTCTGATGAATGAAACTGATAGTAGAGTTCTTGTACTGAATAACATATTATTGAGATTTCTGTATAGTTGGGAGGGGACAGTGAATTAGCCTTGTTCTTACTCTGCAATTAAGAAAGACAATGATCTCTTTTAAATTATTTTTCCCTGGTTTCAAAGCCTTCTATTTTAACTATGTTCACTGGATATTGCCTCAGCAATTAATAGACTGTGTTTATCTATTTTTTTCCTTATCTGGTTTAAAATGCTTCCCTTGCACTTCAAAGCCTGCCATAGACACATACACACACATACCCATAAAACCTGGTTACCTAAAAGCATAGCTGAACATTCAGAGACTATTTATATGATTTAAAGGCCATATTTTTGTCTTCTTTTTCTTTCACTCTACATTTGAAAAACTTTGTGGTAGAAAGGATCTTTGGGGGTAGTAGATTTCAGCTTTTGAGAGAAGCAGATGCTGCAAGGACATTTTCTCCTTCAGCATTGTCCTATGCTTCTCCACATTTGCAAGACAGATTTGAAGTGATGTTTAATTCTGCTGTGACTGAAAAAGTCAGTAAGTTTGTTGGAATAGATTGATGGCCAAGGGAAAATTTGTAAGACCCAACAACATCTAAGGATTGCTTCCTAGGATTATGGCATGGTTCCTGCTTACCTCCTTAGAACCCCCAAAAAGTACATATTAAAAATGTAATTGATAAAAAAAAACTAGTATACAATTATCCCCAATTTAAACTTAGGTTTTACTGAAAATAATCACTTTCATTAAAAGTACACACAGTTTCCTATAGAAATGATATAAATGTTGTACATGATGTTTTAGAAACAAAGAATGATGAAGGTATTTTAGGTTGTGTATAAAATCAGCACATTGTACCCCATGATTGCATTAATGTACACAGCTATGATTTAAAAAAAAAAGAATAGCTCATAAAATTCTTTTCAACATAAAAAATAAGCTTTCAAAGAGTTTATCATTTTACTTAAACACATGGTATTTAGCTAGGACACTATAGTTGCCAGTAACATAAGTCAACTTGGGCTCTCACAAACACACACACAAAGGATATAGGAATGTTTTGTGCAACTCCAAGACATAAGACTATATCTGAGTCCCATAAATAACTGGAGGTCCACCATGGCTTTCTCTCTAACTCCAGTCCCTACTTATCTCAGAAAATCGGTTTTATTATTTTCTCATTCTCTGCTGATGCACAGGGTAGATTATAGCAGCTTCACACCACTTGAGTATACATTTTGCAAGTTTCAACAATATTTATATTAAAAAACTGCTGTTCCCAATCCCAACTTCAAATTTTCAGGTGAAAATTATTAATTATTTCTTATGTATCATGTTTTCACCTAATTTGAGAGGCATGTCATGAAGTATTAATTTAAAGATATATACTGATGATGCATTATGCACTAAGCACTATCTTTAAGCAATTTATATTATACTATCTTCAAGATGGAAAGCTACTCAATCCCTATAGGCAAAGAAGATTCCAGCCTAGAAGTACTCTTCATTCCCATGGATCTCTACCCATATAGAGGCACTTGGCAATCTGGCTTGAGAAAGCTTTCCTCCCTCCGACCTTCTCGAAAAGACCATCAGGGACTGGTGGTAGATCTAGCAGTATGAAAGGAACCAAGGAAATGGAAGTATCACCACCAAGCCTCTGTCATTGAAATTACAACCCATAAAAGCCAGGACCTGTATACTAAACCTAAACAGACTCACTGCCTCCTAAAATAAAAAATAAAAATAGAACTTAGGGTCTCCAGAAATAATAGACAAAATGCCCTGGATATAATTTTACAAATTGTGTATAATATCAAAAAACAAGACAATCACAATTTGCATGAAAAAAAGACACACAACAGATACCAATGCTGAGATGAAATGAATCAGAAGTCATAATGATCTGGAAAAAAAATTTAAAGCAACCATATTTAAAAATGTAAAAACAAGAAAATGTAAATTCTCTTAAAACAAATAAAAATAAAAATAGCATCAAACAAGTGAAAGTTATTAAAAAAAAAAAA
>CAUYON010167654.1:0-24123 GCA_963573935.1 Arctocebus calabarensis
GCGCCTGTGGCTCAGCGGGCTAAGGCGCCAGCCACGTACACCTGAGCTGGTGGGTTCGAATCCAGCCCGGGCCTGCCAAACAACAATGACGGCTGCAACCAAAAAATGGCCGGGGCGTTGTGGCGGGTGCCTGTGGTCCCAGCTACTTGGGAGGCAGAGGCAAGAGACTCGCTTGAGCCCAGGAATTGGAGGTTGCTGTGAGCTGTGGTGCCACAGCACTTTATCCAGGGTGACAGCTTGAGGCTCTGTCTCAAAAAAAATAAAAATAAAAATAAAAAAAAAATAAAAGACTTAGCTAGACATGATGATGTGTACTTGTAGTCTCTCTCCCTCCCCCCACCCCCCACTACTCAGGAGGATGAGGTGGAAGGATCACTTGAGCCCAGGAGTTTGAGGCTGCAGTGAGGTATGATACCACTGCGCTCGAGCCTGGGCAGAAGAGTGAAACCCTGCTCCACTAACTCCCCAAAGAGAACACTTTTAGACAGTGGGGCACCAGTAGGTGGCATGTTACCTGTATTAATGTTAGACAGAATGAAGCGCTGCGAAAGAGTGAGATCTTACGTGATTGGTAAATTTCTCCCCATCTCTCTATTTCTAGGAATACAGCTTCTAAGATAACCAACAATTTGAGAATGAGAAGTAGATTTGCCAAGCCTAAACCAAATCTTGAGAAGATTTTAGGGACCAAAAGGTTTGATGCTCATGAGGAAGTTCCCAGTTTGTGTATAACCAAAGGGGAAGAACCAGAACCTCAAAGAGGTAAATTTATTCTTCTCTTAAAAGTTACAAAATTGCTCTGACACAGAAGATTGTATTAGCGTTCAAAGGAATATTAATTCATTACAATTGTTTCAAATATACAAAAAAAGTAAAATGAGCTGTAAAATACTCATAAATCTACCACTACTAGTGGTAGTACCATTTTGCTATATTTGTTCAATCATTGTCTCTTTTTTTATATATAGACACACGTATTAGTTGATCCACTGAACCCCTGTGTAGTCAGAAATCTGTGTATACTTTTTGACTCCCCTAAAACATAACTACTAATAGCAGCGACTGGTAGCCTTACTGATAACATATATTTGATTAATACATGTTTTGTATGTTATATGTATTAGTTACTATATTTTTATAGTAAAGCAAGCTTGAGAAAAGAAAATGTTATTAAGAAAATCATAAGAGAAAATACATTTATAACACCATACTGTATTTATCAATACCTATAGTTTATTTTGATGGTTTATAAGATGAATATGATCATTGATGGGCAACTTTAGCTGCAGACCTTCATTTATAGTATATATCAAGCAATTCAAATTTTCTTGTAATGTCATGACTTTTCTTTGCTTCTTGGAGGCACTTCTAGCATCATTAGTTGTACTTATGTATGGATTTCATGGTGATATACAAGGTTTATGGCATAGCAATAAACAAAAAAATATATGAGAACTGTAAGAGATCTCTTTTTCAGATGCTTGCTCAAATCATCTCTTTTTAAGGGAAGTTTTTTTCCTCTACTTTGTAGCATTACTCTTTGCTACACAGCTTGTTCCCTAAGATTTCCTTTAAGGTGGAACCAGCCAGACCTCATGTGTACCCACCTATAAACTCATTTGTACATGGGTTTCTAATTATTAGTGCTGTTACCATAATGGGAGGGTATAATTGCAGTGGCATCTAGGACTGAAATATCTGCAGCGAAGGTTTATTAATCATCTGTTTTCCTGTTTAAAAATATTACTCACCAGGACCATCCATTGCCATGTGAAATAAACTCGGTCTTTTGATAAGAGAAGTCTGGATGAGTCCCTAGCTTTCAAAAGATTTATCTTTCAAAAGAGAGTATGTTTCTAATACAGAGATTTTAGCTTTATTGTTTGGGACTATATCTTAAATTATATTTTTTTATTTAAGATACTGAGAAAAATGCTTCTAAAACAACGGAATTAGAAGATAAAAGCCTTGGACTAGTTACAACAGCAGAGAATAAGGAACAGAGCAAATTGGCATGTGTACATGATATCAAAGGGACCAGTATTTCTCAAGAAGTAAACCTGCCTAAAAGGTAAAAGAGGGAAGAGATTCTGAGATTCAGTTTATATTCTGTTTCAGGTGTAACCATAAGTTGTAGCTGTAATAAATTGCTTGAAAAGGGAGTTATTATTGCATTAAATATATTCTAAAAGTTTGAAAACCACCGAATTAGATGATTTTTTTTTTTTTTGAGACACAGTCTCACTATGTCACCCTTGGTAGAGTGCTATGGCATCACAGCTCATAGCAACCTCAAACTCTTTGGCTTAAGTGATTCTCTTGCCTCAGTCTCCCAAGTAGCTGGGACTATAGGTGACTACCACAACACCTGGCTATTTTTTGTTGTTGTTGTTGTCGTTGTTTAGCAGGCCCTGGCTGGGTTTGAACCCACCAGCCCTAACCACTGAGCTATGGGTACTGAGCTTGTGTACCCACCTACAAACTCATTTGTACATGAGTTTCTAATTATTGGCACTGTGGCTGGCACCCTAACCACTGAGATATCGGCACTGAGCCAAATTAGGTAATATTTGACATACCTAGCTCTAAAAGTAATTCTGTAGTTGTTTGCCTGATTTCATATGACATATTTAAATTCTTTTTCAGAAATGAAGATCAAGAAGTAGAATCTCAAGAGGTTCAGATATTGTCAGTTGCTCCAGTTGTTTCTTCTGAGACAGGGCCCCACACACTTGGTTTGGGTATGGTTCTTGCTGAGAGTTCTGTTGAAGAGCCTCTGAGAAAGGATTCTGAAGGAGACAGTGTGCCAGAGGTAAAAGAATGTAAAATATAACAAGGACCAGCAAGGCAATTTTCCACGTTTAAAAAATTAAGTTATAATTTACATAAAATAACCTTCACCCTTTTTAGTATACAGTTCTACAAGGGTTTACAAATAAATACCAACCCCCTAGAATTCTTTTCTTTTTTTTTTTTTTGAGACAGAGCCTCAAGCTGTCACCCTGGATAGAGTGCTGTGGCATCCACAGCTCACAGCAACCTCCAATTCCTGGGCTCAAGTGAGTCTGCTGCCTCTGCCTCCCAAGTAGCTGGGACCCCAGGCACCCACTACAACGCCCGGCTGTTTTTTGGTTGCAGCCGTCATTGTTGTTTGGCGGGCCCAGGCTGGATTCGAACCCACCAGCTCAGGTGTAGGTGGCTGGCGCCTTAGCCCGTTGAGCCACAGGCGCCAAACCCCCCCTAGAATTCTTTTGTGCCCTCTTGTAGTCATCCTCTCTCCCTATTCCCAACCCCTGACCACCACTGTTCTATTTTCTTTCTCTATAGTTTTGCAAAAATACGTTGTGGTAGAATTTTAATTGAGTGTGTTTTCAGTCTTTTGGAACCTAGATGAAATAGTTAATACCTACGTTTCCCAGCAAAACAGCTTTGTTGTAAAAGCTTTGAAAAGGAAATGTTTTGTACACTGAAAATTCACTTCTTGCCCCTTAGCCATTGGATCTGAGGAGTTCATTCACAGAGCAAATGTTTACTGAGAGTTTATTATTAACTATCTGACATTGTTAAGTAGTGAGGATACAAATCTGTGGGAGACAGGTGAATGTTTGATTCATTCTATGATACAGATTTGCACAAGATTCTATAGGAGTCATCTTTAACCTGATTTGGTTAAATGAATTTCTAGGAATGGGGCCTAGGCATTGTCTTTGTAAAGTTCCCCAGGTGAAAGAATTCTTGACTTTGAAAAAGTTAAAAGGAGAGAGGAATATGTGTAAAGAATAGCACAACATGTTCAATGACAGTAAGCAGTTATGAGTAGGTTACAGATGAAGTTAGAAACGTAGCCTGCAATGCAGATTTTATAAAAGGATTTTTATGATGTAATAAGGAGTTTGGTTACATCTAATGTTATAAGGTACCACCCAACTTTAAATTTATACTTTTTATTTTGAAATAACTTCAAAGTTAGAGAAAAGTTATATGAATCTTGAGACTTCTTCCGTATCCTTTACTTGGATTGTTAATACTTTGCCTCATTTGTTTTTTCTCTCCCCATTTTTTTGTCCATCTCTATAGACAGATACTTTTAAAAACTGAAACCTTTGAAAAAAAGTTGCTAACCTAAGAATTCTTTCCTTTTTTCTTTCTTTCTTTCTTTTTTTTTGTTGAGACAGAGTTTCACTATGTCACCCTCGATAGAGTGCCTCAGCGTCACAGCTCACAGCTCACAGCAACCTCAAGCTCTCAGGCTTAAGCCATTCTCTTAAGCCTCCCAAGTGGCTGGAGCTACAGGTGCCCCCCACAACGCCTGGCTATTTTCTGTTGCAGTTGTCATTGTTGTTTACCTGGCCCTGGCTGGGTTTGAACTTGCCAGCCTGAGTATATGTGGCTGGTGCCGTAACCACTGTGCTATGGGCACCGAGCCAATAATTTCTTTTGTTTTTTTCTTGAGACAGAGTCTCACTTTGTCACCCTCGGTAGAGTGCTGTGGCATCATAGCTCATATCAACTTAGAACTCTTGGGCTAAACCGATTCTCTTGCCTCAGCCTCCCAAGTAGCTAGAACTATAGGTGCCTGCCACAACACCAAGCTATTTTTTTGGTTGCAGTTGTCACTGTTGTTTAGCAGGTCCGGGCCGGGCTCGAACCCACCAGCCTCCGTGTATGTGGCTGGCACCCTACTCACTGAGCTATAGGCGCTGAGCTGTACTTTTTTTTTTTTTAAAGTTAAGTTAAGACCAGTCAGGTGTCTCACATTACATTTCTCTTTACTTTAATCTAGAATATTTCTCCTGTCTTTTCTTTTTTTCTTTTGTGTACTTGGTATTTTAGATGTGTCAGAGCTGGTCCACAGTCTCGTTCTTTTTTGCTTCCTCATTAGTGGAGGCAAGGTTACTACATAGGTAATGATGTGGTCTTTCTTTTACATCTCATCAGGAGATAAATATCAGTTTTCCCATTATTGGTAATACTGACTGATTACTTGGCCAGAATGGTGCTTGATGGATTTCTTGATTAACATAATGTCATCTTTTCCATTTTGTATTAGTAAATAATTTGTCAAATGAGATCCAGGTATATGTCACCCAATAGTTTTAGTATCAATCGAAGATTCTTTTTTTTTTTTTTTTTTTTTTTTCCAGTTTTGGCCAGGGCCGGGTTTGAACCCTCTAACTCCAGTATATGGGGCCGGCGCCCTACTCCTTAAACCACACGCACCACCCTCCATTGAAGATTCTTGCCTGAATCAATTATTGATGTTGGCATTTTTGGTTGCAAAATGAAAGTTAAGATGTTATTCAGTAATAGAGGCTAGGCACAATGGCTCACGCCTATAATTTTAGCACTCTGGGAGCCTAAGGTGAGTGGATTGCTTGAGCATAGGAGTTCAAAACCAGCCCAAGCAGGAGCAAGAGCAAGACCTCATCTTTTCTAAAACAGAAAAAAATTAGCTCGGTCTTATGGCAGGTGCCTGTAGTCCCAGCTTTTTGGGAAGCTGAAGCATGAGGATCGCTTGAACCTAAGATTTTGAGGTTGTAGTAAGCTATGATGATGCCAAACTACTCAACCTTAGTATCACAGAGTAAGATTCTGTCTCAAAAAAAAAAAGATATTAAGCAGTAGAGAATTACAGTCAGGATTGCATTTTAGAAAAAACAAAATTTGACTAACCTTACTGTTTTATTTCAATTCTTTATGGCAGTGTTCACCAACTAGTCTTCCAGAAGTCCAACCAGAGAATATAATCAATCCTCTAGACCTTACAGGTATGATAATCTGTTCAGTGAATTGTCATATATGTAGAACTTAACAGTATGATTTTTTAAATCTATCTTTTAACTATGGAAAAACACAAAATAGTGTATTTTAGTATATGGTGGCTTTACATTTAAAAAAACCTTTAAGTATTTTTGTACCAGTTTAGAGAGCTATATATCCTTTCCATAGTATATCATCTTTATCCTTTATTAAATTACTCTTATTTTGGTATTATTTACCATCCTAGTAACAAGTTGTTCTGAGACTGATTAGAGATGAAATTAATCAAATTTTTTTTTTTATTTTATGGTTCAGTTTTTCATTACTAACTTTTAAATTTTGATAGCGAATCTAATTCCTAATGTACATCAAGATGGAGAGGATGAACAAACATTCATTTTAACTCTGGTGGAAATCCCAGCCAATGCGGTTGAAGACTTTACAGATACTGCTGCACAGTTAATGCCAAACCCTTTACTGCCAGCACCCATTCTGGTCAAATCAGTGAATACTGAAGAAAGGGGAGACGTGAGGTAATGAATGAGTTAAACTATTTTTGCTTGAAGGGAAGGTGCTGTATGAATTGAGTAGTATTGATAGAACAAACTGTTCACAAACATTATTTGTAATTGTTGTGGAGATTTTATTTGGCATTTATAAGGCAACTTAGGGAAGAAATGTAATGTGTTTGATTTTTGTATCTGATAAAGATGCTATTTAAATGTTTAATATGGCTGGGCACGGTGGTTCATGTCTGTAATCCTAGCACTGTGTTAAGGCTAGGGCAGGAAGATATCTTGAGGCCAGGAGTTTGAGACCAGCCTGGGCAACATTGTTAGGCCCTCTGTCTACAAAAACTTAAAGAATTAACTGGGTATGGTGGTGAGTTCCTGTAGTTTCCAGGACTTCTAAGTTATTGTGAGTTATGATCAAACTACTCTACCCGACCCTGAGTGACAGAATAAGATCCTGCCTCTTACTAAAAATGTTTGAAATGGTAATTTTGTATGAAATTTCTTGGATATTTTATTTTGAAACCTAAAAATACTTAGCAGTCTGGGCCAGGTGCAGTGGCTCATGCCTATAATTTCTAGCACTTAGGGAGGCTAAGGCAAGAAGATTGCTTGAGGCCAGGAGTTTGAAATAAGCCTGAGGAATGTAGTGAGACCCTGTCTCTACACAATTATTTATTTATTGAGACAGAGTTTCACTTTATTACCCTCAGTAGAGTGCTGTGGCATCACAGCTCACAGCAACCTCCAGCTCTTGGGCTTAGATGATTCTCTTGCCCCGGCCTCCTGAGCAGCTGGGACTACAGGTGCCCGCCACAACACCCGGCTATTTTTTTGTTGCAGTTTGGCCTGGGTCGGGTTTGAACCTGCCACCCTCGATATGTGGGACCAGCATCCTACTCACTGAGCCATAGGTGCTGCCCTCTACAAGATAATTTAAATGAAAGTTAGCTGGCTGTGGTGGCATGTGCTTAGGTACCAGCTACTTAGGAGACTGAGGTTAGAGGATGGCTTAAGTAGATGAGTTGGAGCCTGCAGTGAGGTATGGCCTATCTGGTCACTATATTTGAGCCTGGGTGACAGAATGAGACCCTATGTCAGAAGAAGAAAAAAAAACCAAACTAGTATTCTGGAACATCAAATGGCATCTGTAAAAAGTGTGGTTACTTTGGCCGGGCATGGTGGCTCACACCTGTAATCCTAGCACTCTGGGAGGCCAAGGTGGATGGATTTCCTGAACTCACAGGTTCAAGACTAGCCTGAGTAAGAGTCAGACCCAGTCTCTAAAAAATAGCTGAGCAGGCTTGGCACCTGTAGCTCAAGTGGCTAGAGTGCTAGCCATGTGGACCAGAGTTGGCATGTTTGAATCTAGTCCAGACCTACTAAACAAAAATGACAACTACAACCAAAAAATAGCCAGGCATTGTGGTGAGTGCCTGTTGTCCAGTTACATGAGAAGGTGAGGCAAGAGAATTGCTTAAGTCCAAGAGTTTGAGATTTCTGTAAGCTGTGATGCCATGGCAGTCTACCCAGGGTGACAGCTTGAGACTCTGTCTCAAAAAAAAAAAAAGAAGAAAAAGAAAGGGCGGCACCTGTGGCTTATCGAGTAGGGCACTGGCCCCATATACTGAAGGTGGCGGGTTCAAACCCAGCCTCCTGAACTGCAAAAACAGAAAAATAGCCAGGCATTGTGGCGGGCGCCTATAGTCCCAGCTCCTCGGGAGGCTGAGGCAAGAGAATCACCTAAGTCCAGAAGTTGGAGGTTGCTGTGAGCTGGGTGATACCATGGCATTCTATCGATGGCGATAAAGTGAGACTCTGTCTCTACAAAAAAAAAACCAACCAAAATAGCTGGGCATTGCGACTGGTTTCTGTAGTCCCAGCTACTTGGGAGGCTGAGGGAAGAATCGCTTGAGCCGAAGAGTTGGAAGTTTCTGTGAGCTATGATGCCATTGCACTCTACTGAGGGTGACAAAGTGAGACTGTCTAAACCCAAAAGTGTGTTTACTTTGTAAAAACACGCATACTCACAGAGAGACTCTGAATTATATTTTCACAGGAAGCCACAAATAAAAGGTGTCTCAAAAGTCTCCATGCATAGAGAAAATGGGACATTGTAGCTAAATATATTTATAAAATATTTACAAGATATTCTCTACATGTTGGCCACCTTATAAAATTTTGTAAAGAATATTTTGTAAATAAAGGTACATTTAGCTATAATCTTCCCCATTTTTCTATGTATGGAGACTTTTGAAGCACTTCAAAGTACAAAGAAGTAACATTTTTATAAATTCTTTTTTTTCTTATTCTCACCCTTTCTCCCTGGGTAGAGTGGCTATAGTGTGATCATAGCTCACAGCAACCTCAACTTTTGGTCTCAAGTGATCCTCATACCTCAGCCTCTCAAATACTGGTACTACAGGCACCTGCCATGATGCTCGGCTGGTTGTTCTCTTTTTAGTAGAGATTGGGGTCTCGCTCTTGCTCAGGCTTGTCTTGAACTCCTGAGCTGGGGCAATCTACCCAGTTCAGCCTCCTGGAGTGCTAGAATTACAGGTGCGAGCTATTGTTCCTAGCCTATTTTATATATTCTTGATATTCTTAATTCTTCACTGTTGAAGGGTTATGTTGTATTTTAACTTTATATGGTTAAGGCACTTGGCACTTAATTGTCTATAAAGTAGCATTAGAAATTAGAGCTTTTTTTTTGGAGACAGAGTCTCATTTTGTCACCTTGGTACAGTGCTGTTGCATCATAGCTCATAGGAACCTCAGACTCTTGGACTTAAGAGATCCTCTTGCCTTCTGAGTAACTGGGACTGCAGGCACGCTCCACAATGTGTGGCTAACTTTTCTATTTTTAGTAGAGATGAAGTCTCCCTCTTGCTCAGGCTGGTTTCAAACTTCTGTGCTCAGGTGATCCACCCACCTTGGCCTCCCAAAGTGCTAGGATTACAGGTGTGCGCCACTGTGCCCAGCCTAATAAGAGCTTTTTATATGAGGAAGGGATGTTTTATATTGAATGCTTACCTTTACAGACAAGGAAAATACTATTTGTATACTTTAGATTTAATCAGATGTTATGTAGTTTAAGTTTTGAGCCTTTAAGTATTAATGAAACTCAAAATTGGAATTTTTAAGGTCATAGTCATGTACATATTAGGTAGGCTGAAGTGCTGTGGCACAAGTCTAACAGCACCCTCCAACTCCTGGGTTCAAGTGATCCTCCTTCCTCAGTTTCATGAATTGCGGGGACTATAGGCACCTGCCACAACATCCATGTAATTTTTCTATTTTTAGTAGAGATGGGGTCTTCTTTTGCTGAGGCTGTTCTTTTTTTTTTTTTTGAGACAGAGCCTCAAGTTGTCAGCCTGGATAGAGTGCTGTGGTATCACAGCTCACATCAACCTCCAATTCCTGGGCTCAAGCGAGTCTCCTGCCTTTCCCTCCCAAGTAGCTGGCCCACCACAGTGCCCGGCCATTTTTTGGTTGCAGCCATCATTGTTGTTTGACGGGCCCGGGCTGGATTTGAACCCACCAGCTCAGGTGTACATGGCTGGCGCCTTAGCCCGTTGAGCCACAGGCACCGAGTCTCTGAGGCTGTTCTTGAACTCCTCAGCTCAAGCAATCTTTCTACTTCGGCCTTCTAGAATAGTAGGGTTACAGGTGTGAGCCACCTCTTTCAGCCTGGAATTTTTTGGATTTATTAGAATTTTCATTGCAGTAGCTCTGCCTTTAACCTCAGTAAGTAACTTCTAATTCACTGATTTAATATGTATTAACTTTCTATGCAGTATTTGTTTACCAACAACTTCAGTTGGTCAGGATGCCATGTGTTTATTTGATTCTGGAAAAGATGGTTCTGAAAAGCCTCCTGCTAATTTGGATATTTCGTGCAGGAAGATATTTCATTGCAGGCTTGATGAAAGTGATGATGCTCCTCCTGCTAAAAAATCTTCACCTACTTCAAGAGATGACTGTCAAGAATATACCTCTGAGGTAAGATAGAATCAGGAAGTCAGTAAGATGGCCATATTGTAACAGATCTTTTCCTGTTTATTCCTTTAGCCTCTTCAAAATTTTAGGTGTATGTAAAGATATGTCTATAGTTCTGACACATTTCATCAGAAGTGATCTAGGTAAAAAGTTTTGGATTATCAATTTCAACTTGATGGACACTGATGGAAATTGATGGACATTAATCAGGAAACCACTCCCAGCTCTGTGGTAATAACTAAAAATAAGGCCTAAAACTGTTTTCTCATGGAGATTTTTAAAATACTAACTTTTTAAGATGAAAAATTTCAAACATATAGAAACTTATTAAAGTTGGTAGACCAATAATTGATCAGCATTCCATGTATACATCATTCTGTTTTGTTTTAAAAGTATGTTTAAGCCAGGTATGTCTGCTATCTCTGGACTTGGGAGGCTGAAACAGGAGAATCTTTTAAATCTAGGAGTTTGAGACTTTAAGTATGCTATAATTGCACCTATGAATACTCACTTCATTTCAGCCTGGATGACATAATGAAGCCTCATCTTATTTTCAAAAAACAGTATGTTTAATGTCATGAACACAAGATTGTAGTACTTTACAAAACTAGGCCACCAGCTTATAATATACCATTTTAAAAATGACATCTGTACAGTGGTGTAAATATGTAATAATGTCCATTTGGCTTATTTGTACTTTTTATTTTCTAAATGTTTTAGCATTTTAACAATAAAAATTTTGTTTGAGCAGACTGAGTATCCTTTTTCCAAAAAGCTTGGGACCAGAAATGCCTCAGATTTTTTCAAATTTTGGAATATTTGCATTATACCTACTTGTTCAGCGTTCCAAATCCAAAATCCTGAATCTGAAATGTTCCAATGAGCATTTCCTTTGAGTGTCATGTTGGTGCTCAGAAAGTTTTGGATTGTGGAGCATTTTAGGATTTAAATTTTTTGGATTAGTATCCTCAACCTGTACAAAATTCTAGAATGTGCACATGGCTATATTCAAATAAATTTGCAAACTTCTTTTATCTTTCTGTGTATCAGTTCTTTTATGTGTGGCTTCTAGATATTATGTTACACGTTGAAAGTACTTTGAAATTAAAATTTCTACCTAATATGATTTTCTAGTTAACATTATTGATTTGTTTAAAATATACCCTGGAGCTGGCGGGTTTGAATCCAGCCCAGGCCTGCCAAACAACAATGACAACTACAACCAAAAAATAGCTGAGCGTTGTGGTGGGCGCCTATAGTCCTAGCTACTTGGGAGCCTGAGGCAAGAGAATTGCTTAAGCTCAAGAGTTTGAGGTTGCTGTGAGCTGTGGTGCCATGGCACTGTACTGAGGGCGACATAGTGAGACTCTGTTTCAAAAAACAAACACACAAACAAACAAAAAAATAGCTGGGGATTGTGGTAGTCCCAGCTACTAGGGAGGCTGAGGCACGAGAATTGCTTGAGCCCAAGAATTTGAAGTTGTTCTGAGCTGTGATGCCAAGACACTCTACTGAGGGTGACCAAGTGAGACTCTGTCTTTAAAAAATATATATATATATATATTTTGATGTAAGCAATAGGGGCAACATATTTTCCCTAGATGCCTTTAACCATTTATTTTGGATGACTTTTTTTTTTATCTTTTTCCACTGATAAGAAATTCTGCTGTTTCTATTATTTATTTATTTATTTTTGGAGACAGTCGCACTGTGTTACCCTCGGTAGAGTGCTGTGTCATCGCGGGTCACAGCAACCTCAAACTCTTAGGCTTAAGCAATTCTCTTGCCGTGAGCTTTCCAAGTAGCTGGGACCTCAGGCCTTCACCATAATGCCCAGAAATTCTGCTATTATCAGATACAAAATCTTCATGCGTGTTTGATATATTCCTGAACTTCTTTTTCTTTTACATTGATTCTCCTAATTGTTCTGGGGCCAGTATCAACACCGTTTTAATTATTGTAGGTTTAGTATCTTATAGGGATAATCTTTCTCCTAACCTTTTATATTTTCTTCATTTTTCAAGTTTCTCCTCATTGCTGATATGTTATCAAACATATAAATTTTGGAATTAATATGTTTAGGTCTCTAAAAATGAATTCTACTAGTATTTGTATTAGAATTGACAGAATATTTTAGGAAAAATTGACACCATAATTGTAATACTGACTCTTCTCATTCAAAAACATAGTATGTCTTTCCATTTGTTTAAGACTTGTTTTTGTGTCTTTCAATTTTATGTTAAGCTTTTTTCATATATTTCTTATATATTTTTTGTTAGATTATTGCTAAGAATTTTATCTTTTTTGTTATCATTGAGGTTTTTTGTTTTGTTTGTATTTATTTTAATTTTTTGAGATACAGTTTCAGTCTGTCACTTAGGCTGGAGTACAATGAAATTGTCATAGCTTGCTACAACCTCAAATTCCTGGGCTCAAGCAATCTTCCTGCCATAGCTTCTCCAGTAGCTGAAACTAAAGGCTCATACCACCATACCCAGCTAATTTTTCTTATTTTCTGTAGAGATGAGGTCTGGCTTTGCCATGGCTGGTCTTAAACTGCTGTGCTCCTGCCTCAACTTCCCAAAGCACTGGGAATACAGGCATGAGCTACTGTACCCAGCTATCATTGATTTCTTTTCTGTCTAAAGAGCTTACTGTGTTCCCTCATTGTGCACAATAATTTTTCCTGTGGTTCTTTTGGGTTTTGAAGATAAACAAATATCATCTGCAAAATTTTAATTCTTCTGCTGCTTATAGTCCTAATTTTGTTTTTATTGGCTAATACAACTCAAAAATAGGCTTAAAAAGCTTAAAAGTCCTAATAGTGCACACTTTTTCCTTATTCCTTATTTTAATCCAGTGTTTATTATGTGGTATACTAGCTTTTGGATTGCAATAGTTTGTATTTCATGGTGTTAAGAAAATGTCTATTCTGCATTGTTTCATTAATTTTTTTCCAGAATGAATGCTATTGGATATATTTATTGCGAATTACAGATCTGTTGAATTATATTAGATTTTGCAATGTTGAATCATCTTTGCATTCATGAAACAAACTCTACTTGATTTTTATATGCTTCTTGTACTATTTCGTTTGATATTTTTGCAGTAGCGTTAGGTGAGATTAGTTAGTTGGTATCAATGTAATACTTGATTTATAAAAGGCATTTGTTGGCTTTCTCTTTTTTAGTGGGCTCTGGAACAGTTTATATAATAGTAGCAGTATCTTTTCCATAAATATTTGTTAGAATTCCTATAAGATGTGTGTGATTCTAGAGTATTCTAGGAGGTGCATGCTTTTTTATTTAAAAAAAGGAAATTAATTTTAATTGAATGTGATAAATGTATTTTAAATTTTTTTTGTAAATTTTCTTAAAACAGGTGTGTGCAAATGAATTAATAAATATTTTTGAGGAAAGAGGTGAGTGAAATAAATTTTAATACGACTGCATTTTGCTAAGTACCCCTGATTATTTTTGATGCATTTTGTTCAAATAAGAGATTGAAGCAGAGTTATGATCACTTTTCTCTAAGAGTAATGCTATTATTATCAATACTTCTTCCATCTTGCTAAAGCCTTGGATTTGGTAGTTTGATAAGTTAAAAGTAGCTCCTTCCATCTTCTTGTCAATAGAAAACCATATGGCTTTCAGCAGCTACCTTTTAGAAAGAGAAAGCTAAGTATAAAGGCATTTTAAAAACTAAGTTCTTAACTTTACCCTGAAAATTAGTTTCATACTAGAGATCTTTTCAAGCTTAAGTCACTTAAGAGGCTCAAAAGATTATAGACTTTTCTATTTTTATAAGAATTTAAAATCTTTTGTGGGGTATTAAACCATTTAGGCTCTATTTTCCTCATAATTAAGGCAGCCAAAGATTTCTCCCATCTATCTCCTCTCCAATAAAAGTTTTTTCTTTTTTTTTTTTTTTTGAGACAAAGTTTCACTTTGTCATACTACATAGAGTGATGTGCTGTTATAGCTCACAGCAACTTCCAACTCTTTTTTTTTTTTTTGAGACAGAGCCTCAAGCTGTCACCCTGGATAGAGTGCGGTCGCATCACAGCTCACAGCAACCTCCAATTCCTGGGCTCAAGCAAGTCTCCTGCCTCCGCCTCCCAAGTAGCTGGGACTACAGGTGCCTGCCACAACGCCCGGCCATTTTTTCGTTGTAGCTATCATTGTTGTTTGGCGGGCCCAGGCTGGATTTGAACCCACCAGCTCAGGTGTATGTGGCTGACGCCTTAGCCCGCTGAGCCCCAGGCACCGAGCCTCTTTTTTTTTTTTTTAATTTCTAACTCTTGGGTCAAGTAATTCTCTTGCCTCAGCCTGTGGACAAGCTGGGACTGTTGGCGCCCACCACAACACCTGGTTCTTTTTAGAGACAGAGTCTCGCTCTTGCTCAGGCTGGTCTCAAACCTGTGAACTTGGGGCAGTCCACCCACCATGGTCTCCCAGAGTGCTACTAGGATTACAGGCACGAGCCACTGCTCCAGCCACCAACTAAAGTATTAAACAAATTACATCATATTGAAATGTTAGTGATGTATTATGTTAAACACATAGACCAGCTTCAATCGGATTATTTCCTTTATCAGGTATACTTACTAATGTCATTCTACCTTCATGTAACTATGACAGCTGTCCTAAAGGAAAATAGGGTTTTTATTTAATAAGAAATTTATTTTGTCTTAACTGCTACTTTGACTTTTTTCTATTATCTAGTTAAGGAAAGAGAACTCTTTAGCTAAACCTGAGTGGTACTCAGGAATTAACTATTTATATATATATATATATATATATTTTTTTTTTTTTTGGCCAGGGCTGGGTGAACCCACCACCTCTGGCATATGGGGCCGGTGCCGTACCCTTTGAGCTGCAGGTGCTGCCCAATTTTGGGTTAGTTAAACTTCTACATTGTTTTTGTTTGTTTTTTTTTTTTTTGCAGTTATTGGCCGGGGCTGGGTTTGAACTCACCACCTCTGGCATCTGGGGCCGGTGCCCTACTCCTTTGAGCCACAGGCACCGCCCAAAACTTTTATATTTTAACAAGTCCTAGATTCTTAGGAAATAATGACCCTTACATTTTGATAGTTTAAGAAATATTTCTGGAAAAAGGTTTTTTAGGTCAAAATGTATTGATATGACGGTTTTGTATTTGAGAGCAAAAGCTGTTACTATAGCTTCTAACCGCTTAAAATGTTCTTAATTTAATTAGGTCAGAATAATCTAATAATTATAATCTAGCTTATTCTTACTAGGATAGACTTATTATAGAATACCATAGGTTTTTAACAGATATTGCAAGTATATAGAATATATTACTTTTAATATACGTGCTTACTATTTGCTTTCTTTTTTGAAGGGGAGCCTTACAAGGGACAAAGTATTTTTCCTACCTCAGGGAACACACATACAACTCCAGAACCTCAAAATAAACAAGTCGAATCAAGCTTTCAGAGTGTTGGGTCAAGATCTCTTGATAAAATAATAGATACACATATAGAAAAGAATATGCCTCACTTACCTCAGGATGAGATGATTATGTCTGATAAGGAAGAAAGAACCAATGCTGCTTCTAAGACTGAACAAAAGGATAACAGAATACCATCTTCCAAAGCTCCACTCTCCAGGTATCATGAAAAAAATCTTTAATAAATCTCTCTGAATAAATACAACTTACATGGAACAGATGTGTGAAGATTAAATACAGATGGTGTTTAGTAAACATATTCCTCTATCTAATGTAAAGGAAAGAAGTTTCAGCAAAGGAAATATAGTAATTAATGTTCAATCAAGATAAATATACTATACAATGAAAGCTTTAAGTGCTAATACTTTGACTATTTTAGATAGAAAATCCTTATTATTATTATTATTATTTTGTAGAGACAGAGTCTCACTTTATCACCCTTGGTAGAGTGCTGTGGTGTCACACAGCTCACAGCAACCTCTCTAACTCCTGGGTATACGCGATTCTCTTGGCTCAGCCTCCCGCCATAACACCCGGCTATTTTTCTGTTTTGCAGTTCGGCCAAGGCTGGGTTTGAACCCGCCGCCTTCAGTATATGGGGCTGGCAGCTTACTCCATGAGTCACAGGTGCCGCCCTTATTATTATTTTTTAAAGACAGTATCTCACTCTGTTGTCCAGGCTAGAGTGCCACAGCATAGTTCACAGCAACCTGGGTTCAGGGAGGTTCTCTTGCCTTAGCCTTCCAAGTAGCAAGGACTATAGGCACCCACCATAACTGGCTAAATATTCTAATTTGAGTAGAGATGGGGTCTTGCTCTTGCTCAGGCTGATCTGGAATTCCTGAGGTCAAGTGATTCTCTGGCTTCTGCCTCCAAGAGAGTTGTGATTACAGGTGTGAGCCAGTATGCCCAGCCTAGATAGAAAATCTTTAGAATATATCATATATTTACTTTTCTGGATTGTCCATGGTTATCATGATCATTACATTCTCTGCTGTTTACAGTAGCTACTGATGTAAATGTAAAGGATCTGAGACAGAGGAATACCATCATAGGTAGTCCTGGAAGTTGTTGTATTGATTTCTCAAATCATGTGTCATTCTTCCCTCTATGGCATACCAAAGAGGTAAACAAGGCTTTCTTCCTCTAAGAGTAAGTGTTGGAATTTAAGCCCAAAGCCACCTTCTCCTAAGTTTTTTCCCTCATATTCTAGAAGCAAATCTTCTGGGTTATAGATAATTATTGGCTTGTCAGGACTATTCAAAACATTAACATGGGGCCAAGTGCAATAGCTCATGCCTGTAATCCTTAGCACTTTTGGAGGCTGACGTTGGTGGATTGCTTGAGCTCAGGAGCTGGAGTGAGACACCATTTTTATTCTTTTTTTTTTGAGACACAGTCTCACTATGTCACCATTGGTAGAGTGCTGTGGCATCACAGCTCACAGCAACCTCAAACTCTTGGGCTTAAGCAAGTCTCTTGCCTCATCCTCCCAAGTACCTGGGATACAGGTGATCGCCACAATGCCAGGCTATTTTTTGTTGCAGTTGTCATTGTTTTTTTTTTTGAGACAGAGCCTCAAGCTGTCACCCTGGATAGAGTGCTGTGGCATCACAGCTCACAGCAACCTTCAATTCCTGGGCTGAAGCGAGTCTCCTGCCTCCGCCTACAAGCAATTGGGACTACAAACACTCGCCACAACACCGAGCCATTTTTTGGTTGCAGCCGTCATTGTTGTTTGCCGAGCTGAGACACCATTTTTAAAATATAGCTGAATGTTATGGTGGGGAGTATAATCCTAGCTACTCAGGAGACTGAAGCAAGAGGATCTCTTGAGTGCAAGAGTTTGAAGTTGCTTTGAGCTATGATGCTACAGCACTTTACTGAGGCAAGAAAGTGAGACTCTGTCTCAAAACAAAATGAAATATTAATATGGTATTGATGAGTTTGTTTTGGGGAGGACGTGTAGTAGCCTCCACTAAGGGAAAAGGAAGGAAAAGACATGTGTAGCTTAAAAAAGCAAATTTAATAAATTTTGTTTTCATTATCTAAATTATAGAAAGTAAAGCTCAGCAATACTTTGGTCTTAGAGAAGTGCTGAAAATGGAATGAAGGCCAGGCACAGTGGTGCACATTTGTAGTCCCAGCTACTCAAGAGACTGAGGCTGGAGGATCACTTGAACCCAGGAGTTCAAGGCTATAGTGTACTTTGATTGTGCCTGTTAATAGCTGCTTTGCTCCAGCCTAGGCAACATAGTGAGACCTTGTATTATAAGAAAAAAAAAAAAGAGGCTCGGTGCCTGTGGCTCAACAGGCTAAGGCGCCAGCCACGTACACCTGAACTGGCAGGTTCGAATCCAGCCTGGGCCTGCCAAACAACAATGATGGCTGCAACCAAAAAATGGCCGGGTGTTGTGGCGGGCGCCTGTAGTTCCAGCTACTTGGGAGGCAGAGGCAAGAGACTTGCTTGAGCCCAGGAATTAGAGGTTGCTGTGAGCTATGATGCCATTGCACTCTATCCAGGGTGACAGCTTGAGGCTCTGCCTCAAAAAAAAAAAAAAAAATATATATATATATATATATATATAGAATGAGAGACGCATCATAGGATCATGAAAGTTTAGATTAAAATTGGTTGAGAAGCAGTTTTCTTGAACAGAGGTAAGCAAACTTTTTTGTAAAAGGGCATATAGTACATATTTTAGGCTTTGCAGTTTTCTGTTCCAACTATTTATTTCTGTGTTTAGAGCACAATTGCAGCTATAAACCATATGTAAACAAGTGAGCATGGCTGTGTTCCAGTAAAACACATTCACAGAATCAGATGGTGGACTACAGTTGGCCTGACCCCTACTTCTCAGCCTTGCTCCTTAAAGTATAGTGCTGAGACCAGCAGCATAGACATCATTTGAGGATTTACTAGAAATACAGGATTCAGGCCACACCTGCTACCAAAATTCTGTCAAGGTCTTCATTTTAATAAAGTCCTCGGGTGGTTGTATGCACTTTTAAGCTTGGGAAGCACCACTTTAGAGTAAGCCTTGACCTTTGTCACAAATAAGTGTCATAGTAAAGTAGTTATCAATTCTCAGTAGATTGTTCCATTGTAGCATTAATGGAAAGAAGATATTAAGAGTACTCTTCCTGGATGTTCTTTAATGTCTTTACATTTGCATTTCTAGACCTGGTAGAAGACCCTTGGGATTTTTGTCTTTAATTTGTTCAAAGAGTAGTTTGGAGTCTGATGAACCTACTCAGGTCCATAGTAAGAAGCGCCTAAAACCTCTCATACCTGTGTCAAGACAGAAGTTGAAAAGATCCAATCCATTCAGCGAAAGCCAGAAAAAAAATCAAGAGTCCTCTGATCTGCTTCCATCTCCAAGTGTTATTAATAATCATTCTGAGAATATTGGCTCTTCGGCAACTCAGGTATGTGATAATTACTGTACTTTATTGTTTGTGTAGAATGATTTGGATTTCAGACTCAATGAGGGAAAACATGTAATTGTTTTTTGACTGTCAGAAGTTATTTTAGAGCATTTCTACCTACATTACCCCTCCACCTATGAAGTAGGAAGTTACTGCTAACTTAGTACAGAGATATTGAACTAGCCATAAATGAACACTTGATTGCCAAAGACCCTTCTGTCCCCACCTCTCTGAATCCAGGATTCTAAAAGTGTTTTTCCATGGCATTATGGTAATAAGTTTTTTTGTTTTTTATTATTTATTATTATTTTTTTTGAGACAGAGCCTCAAGCTGTCACCCTGGATAGAGTACTGTGGCATCACAGCTCATAGCAACCTCCAATTCCTGGGCTCAAGTGAGTCTCCTGCCTCCACCTCCCAAGTAGCTGGGACTACAGGCACCCGCCACAATGCCTGGCCATTTTTTTTTAGGTTGCAGCCATCATTGTTGTTTGGCAGGCTGGGCTGGATTTGAACCCGCCAGCTCAGGTGTACGTGGCTGGCGCCTTAGCCCGTTGAGCCACAGGCACCGAGCCCGTAAGTTTTTTTTTTTTGGAGACAGAGTTTCACTTATTAACCCTTGGTAGAGTGCTATGGCGTCACACAGCTCACAGCAACCTCCAACTTATGGGCTTAGCCCATAAGTTTTTTTAAAAAAAAACACTTTCGCATTAAAATCTTTTGATCCACCTAGAATTATTTGGTTGAGGTATATGTCTTTTTTTCTTTAACCTGAGGATGATTATACAGTTGTCTAGCATCATATAGTGAATAATTTAGAGTTTTTGGTGTTTTTTAAATACCACTTTTATCAGGTACTAAGTTTTCACACATATTAGGGTTATTTCTAGTCTTCTGTTTCATTGATGCATATGTCTGTTACTGTGCTTACACCATACTGTCTTTATTGATTTGTTAAGTATGCTTAATTTTTGAGAAGGTTGTCTTTGATTTATGATGTTTCCTTTAGGTACTGTATGTTTCATGGGTCTGTCTATTTTTATGCTAGTTATTAAAATACTTCTGTTACAGATTAATAATGTTATATTTTTCATTATTAAAATTTTTTTTGGAAAATTCAGAGTAAAGGGTACTGCAATTTATCTACTTATGTTGGGAGTTTATATTAGGTGCTTATAATTTTGTAACCAATGTTATAAAGATTATCTTGATAAAACTTGTACTATGGTTACGATTATTTACTGAATATAACAGCATAGAAATGAAATTGTTGGGTCAGTAAGTATGAAATATATTTAAAACTTGATATTTACTGCCATATTGTTTATCAAACAGATTATATCAATTTAGATTACCATTAGCTATATATATATATATATATATATACATGTATATATATATGTTTTCTTGTGTTTTTTTTTTTTTTTTTAAACTTTAATTTTACCTTTTTAGGTTTCTTCTGGTCAGCCTTCACTGAAGGAAGCATATAAAAGTGGCCAAAAGCGGAGACGTGAAGAGGAGCCAACCACAATCTCTGAATATTTCTTCAGCGATATCTTCATTGAAGTGGATGAAAAAGAGTAAACAGTCTCTTGTTTGTTCTTTTTTTTTTTTTTTTTTTGTTGAAGCCTGGGATTTCCAGGATCAATTACATCAACAAAGCAGTATTTAGAGAAAAGCATCACTGTCTTAATTTACTTTTGAGGTTGATTTTGAGTATATAATGAGGTTGGTCGGAAGCTTTAGAATCAGTGGGAAATATTTCTGAGGTTCCTTTCATTCTGATGATTCAGCATTTTGGAAATACCAAGCAATTAAGACTGCTTTCCCACACAGAAATAGCAACTCTTGTTTACATTTTTGACTCTTCCTGCTCTGACCACACATGGACATTTGAGAATGTTGTGGATAAATTTCTCTGTATCAATCACAGTGCTGATGTATTTGGAGGTCATTTGTATTGTATGTACCTGGAGAAACTTTCTTCCTTTCTTTCCCCCCCCAAAAAATCTATTTTGTTTTTTTGTGTGTGGGATGACGACGACCTTTTCAGTTGCCTCTGAGTATAGTCATGTGCCACATAACATAACAATGTTTTAGTCAACAACAGACTGCATGTATGAAGGTAGTCCCATAAGATGTTAATGGAGCTGAAAAAGTCCTATTGCCCATTGATGTTGAAGCCATTGTAATGCAGCCCATTGCCTTTTCTGTGTTTAGATACATAAATACTTACGTGGTATAATTGCTTACAGTATACAATGCAGTAACATGTTGAACAGGTTTGTAGTTGAGGAGCAATAGGCTGAACCATATAACCTGGGAGTGTAATAGGCTATGTGGTCCATAGGCTGAAAACTATGTGGTCCAGGTTTATGTAAGTACACTCTGTGCTGTTCAAACAACAGTGAAATGGCCTAACAACTCCATTCATGGATCGTTAAACAACACATGACTGTATATGAAAACAAATTGTCAAACTCCACTTTAGTATGGTAAATGTTAAAAAACTTTTCTATTACCAGCTGTTTGGCTGAATGAAAAATATGTATTTTTCTAATTCGTAGTGTTGTAACATTAACGCTAATTGAAGAACTAGTATTTAAACTTACTATTTATAAAGATGAGACATCAAAGAGCTTACTTATATTTAAAAGTTTTATTTAAAAGGGTATTCAGTTTTAGTTATTTTTACCCCTCAGATTGTGGGTAAAGCAGGCATTAACAAATTTGTCTCCTTTCCCTCTTTAATTTTAAAAATATTTAAAATGATACAACTAAAAATGTTTAGATAGTGTATATGTTTTGAATATATATTTTTCTCATTGTTTATTATATTGACTTTGTACTGTGAATTTTTTTGTTCTTATTTCTTGGATAATCTCAGGATGTTTAATGGGGGGGGAATACTCTTAACTTTATTAATGAGGCAAATTTCCATACAAAACTTTCTGTATATATATATGCACACCACACACATTCCTTTTTAAAAAACTAATTTCTTGGCCAGGCGTGGTGGCTCACGCCTGTAATCCTAGCACTCTGGGAGGCTGAGGCTGGTGGATAACCTGAACTTAGCAGTTCAAGACCAGCCTGAGACCCTGTCTCTACTAAAAATAGGAAAACTAGCTGGGCATGGTGATGCACACCTGTAGTCCCAGCTACTCAGGAGGCTCAGGCAAGAGGATTGCTTGAGCTCAAGAGTTTGAAGTTGTTGTGAGCTATAATACCATGGCACTCAACCCAGGGCAACAGAATGAGACTGTCTCAAAAAACAAAACAAAAACAAACAAAAAACGCCCAACCAATTCTGTTTAAGGAACACTTAGTCCTTTAAGCACAGAGCACAACTGTGATGTTCAAAATAAAAAATAAGACTTTATAAAGTCAGTGATTATTAGCAAAATGAATTAAGGTTTGTTTTTAATTTCAAGATTTTATGATTTATATATGTAATTCTATTATCTACTCAAGCAAAATCTTTTGTGGTTCAAATTAAACTTCTGAAAGAGCATATTTATTCTGATTTTATTTGCCTATCCTCCAGGGTTGGCAGTACATTAGATCAGAAGTTGGAAACTTTCTACAAGTTTGGGTTTGCAGGCGAGAGGGTCTCTGTGGCAGCCACTCAGCTTTGCCATTGTTGTGTGAAAGCAGCCATAGGCGTACTTAAACAGAGAACTGTGGCTGGATTGGCCTCCACATCAGATGGTAATTTTCTTACCTTAAGGTGCTGATGTCTGTGTGTGAGTTGTCATTGAAGTTGTGAGTTGTGCCTAAAAGTTGAAACTGTGTTGATGATATTATATATGATTAGTATTTCAATTGAGAAGATATTTTAAAGTCTAGGTAACTGTGTTTGTATATCGAAAAAATGGTTGCCAGTTTTCAAGTTCCTTAGTAAAAGAGAATGTCTCAGCAAGTTAAACAGTAATGGTAATTTATTGAAACTAGTGCCGTTAGAGCACTTATCCATTGCTCATTAGTGATATTTACAGCTTAACTTTTTTTGTCATAAAGGAGAATTTGTCTGTAGTACTATCTTGGGTAGATTAAAAATACAAAAACGTTTTCAAAAAAGGAGTTTTTATAATTCTGAGCAGAAATTCTCTAAAGTAGGCATTTATTTATATCATATGATTAATATATCACAGAAATCATGGTAGTAAATCATATTGCTGTTTTAATGCCCTGTTTTTTTAAATTTTAAAAAATATTCTGAAAAGATTTCTTTGTCTCATTAGTGTTAGTAATTTGGCTGTTATTTGCCATGACTAAACTATTATTTATCCCTGTGTAATATTTATTTTTTAACTTTGTTAATATCTGTCTCTTTTCATCTATAATAAATTTATGGAAGATGTAATGCTGTATAGAGGGTACAGGCATGTTCATTGTATTATAGCAGGGGTTCTCAACCTGTGGGTGGCAACCACTTTGTAACAATGAAAATACATTGTGGCATTAGGAAGTTTGAGAACCACTATGTTAGAGAATCAAGTCAATTGGCTAAATTCTCTTGCTGTTACATCCTTAAAACTAATCTTGGATAAAGAGAAATTGAATCAGTGTGTTTACCTTGCAAGGTGGAAAGATCTATCTTAAATCTGGTTCATGTAAAGAGAAGATGTTAGAATGGAAATGTTGTTTTATAAATTTTAAAGGAGATATGATTAAAGGTTTTTATCTTTTCTCGACTTTTCCTCCTGAATGCTTACGTCTTAGCAGGTGATCAACTTGATGGTTTAAAAGGATAGTCGTTGGTAAATGATTGAGGCACAGATAAAAATATTAATATTCACTGTTTATCATCATGTTATTTGAAATAGAAGTGACCATGTATACTATCTTGCTTGAGAAAGTCTTTGACAAAAAAAGCAATATCTATTATTTGTAAATTTTCTTATTCTAAAGAAAGCAATTGTTATATATATAAATTATGTAAATAAAA
>CAUYON010167661.1:0-23855 GCA_963573935.1 Arctocebus calabarensis
TACATGTGTCAAAAATAAAATCCGAGGATCAAAAATGTTTTTATATAGTAAACGAGAAAATATCATGAACGGTATGTCAATCAGGTTGATAAAATATCTCAGATTGCATGTGAAGCCCCCACACTGTACCCCATGGTTGAACTAATGTACACAGCTATGATTCAATAAAAAAAAAAAAATCCGATTAGGTTGGAATTTTAAGAATTTATTATGCATACAGGAAAATAGCTCCTGGACTGGGAGACCTCAAACCAAGAAGTAACATGAAGGTTCAAGTTTACAGCAGCCACAGCACAGTTTATAGACCAAAGGAGCAAGTATTTTGCCTCTTTCCTGACTGGCTGTCATATATTTTTTAAGGCAAACAGAGGTGGCTAAACTGAGTTGTCTATGTGTGATCTGTTTAATTTCATTGAATCATCAGGAGAAAAAGCTTATGTGAGTGTTTTTTTAGGCTTACTGTTTGGGAGAAATCAAGATGACTTAAGTTTGGTTACCTATGGACAGTTGCCCTTGGAGTATCTAATTCTTGGCCTCTAATATTAATTATTTTTAACATGTATCTGTTGCAATTTGCCTAGAAAATTCCTTGTGTGTCATTTAAAATTGAATTCCCTTCTGTTACCCATATAGCAGAGTTAATTTCTTCCTCCCTATTCTACCTTTGTGATTGATATATAGTTTCATTCCAGTATTTATTGAAAATTGGTTAAGGAAAAGGACTGGGCAGTCTGACAAGCTTAGATTCTAAATCCAGTTATTCTACTTACTGCAATTGATCATAGACATATTATTTTAAATATCTCTAAACATTGGGTTTTTTTTTTTTCATTCATAACATGAGAATGTGTCCGTTGATTAGTCAAAGTTTTCCAAAGAGATGTAGTAGGATATGTGGATGTGGTGTGTGTGTGTGTGAGAGAGAGAGAGAGAGTTGGGATTTATTAAGAGAAATGGCTCACACAATTATAGAGACTAAGAAGTCTCACCTTCTGCTATCTGCAATCTGGAGAACCAGGAAAGCTGTCTGCAAGCTGGAGAACCATTCACTCTGAGTCCAAAGCCTGGGGTGTAAGTTCCAATCTGAGGCCCAAGGCCTCGGCCACTGGTATAAAGTTAAAGAGTCCAAAGGCCCAAGAACCAAGTACCTCCATGTCCTAGAGAAGGACTTGGTACATTTCACAGCTCAAGAGGAGAAAGAGAATTTGCTATGCTTCCGCCTTGTTTTTTTTTAGCCAGAGTCTCACTCTGTTTCTCAGCTACAGTATGGTAGCATTAGTCTAGCTCACAGCAACCTCAAACTCCTGGGTTCAAGGGATCCTTCTGTCTCAGCCTTCTTCGTAGATGGGATTACGGGTGCCCTAAACAACACCTGACTTAATTTTTTTTTATTTTTGGTAGAGAAGAGGTCTTGCTCTTACTTAGGTTGGTCTCGAACTCCTGAGCTCAGAGGACCCTCCTCTCTCAGCTTCTCTGAGTTCTGGGATTACAGCCATGATCCTCCGGACCTGGCCTCCTCTGCCTTTTTGTTCTGATTGGGTTTTCACAGGCCTGGATGCTGCTGCCCACCCTGATGAGAGTGTATCATCTTTTATTCTCTCTGCTGATTGAAACGCTATTCTCTTCTGGAAACATCCTCTCATATACCCAGAAATCATGTTTTATCAGCCATCTGGTTATTCCTTAGCCCAGTCAAGTTGTCACCTAAAATTAACTATCCACAGCCAGTAAGGATGAGCATGACTGTGTTGTATGCTAAACACCCTATATTTCTGTGATTTATTACTAGGAAAATTGACTTCCCACTCAGGTTGCACTTTCGTTGTGTACTGGTTGAAGCTCTCTTCATGTTTTCTCCGTTTCAGAACTTAGATTGTAGAAGGGGGTGGAGGAGAGACATAGACAGCAGCTCGTTTCAGACCTTCTATCCTGAAGTAACACGTGTCACCTCTGCCCATTTCACTGGTCACGGCAAGTCACAAGGCCACTCCTGAGTGCAGGCAGGGACTATGCTGCTACTCCCGCAGGGATGGAAGCAGAATATTTGGTAAACAATGCAGTCTACCACAGAAATCATAAAATACCTACATCATAGAGTGAGGAGTGAACTGAGATATAGCGAAATTGTTCAACAGAGTGCCTAACACCGAGTAAGTACTTCTTACCAAATGAGACAGGAATGTGTTTGCGTGTTTCTGAAATGTGGAGGAGGTTATTGTCTGCTCTGCATCTCCAGTCCCAGAAAGATAGTTTGATGTTTAAGAAGTACTTGCTTAGCTGGATCATTTTGTATACTAAGGAACTCAGAAGTAAAGCGGTTCAATCACTAACCCATTTTTTTTACTGTATACTATCTAAAATATGAAACAAAAGATGTCTAAAGTAAGCTTCAATTTTGATAATCAGATTCTAGATAAATGACTTCAATATTTTAAAACAAGTCTTTAACATCTGCCTTTCCATTGGATTCCTTAATTATTTATATCATATATTGGAGGAGCCAAAATAAATGTGTGGCCGAATGTGCAGTCTAACTGGGCTATCGGCTATTGATTCATTCTTTGACTGTTTAGTCCACTTAATCCTTTCTTAAGTGGAAAAAAGTAAGCTATAAGTGAATTATATATTTTATTTCACATATACCTATCCATATCATACAATGTTTGAATCAGATTTTACTGTTTTTCTCTGTTATTTTAAAATTAATGCAGGAAAATTGACTGAACGGTGTTCAGTTTCATAAATTTTAACATATGTGTCAATTTATGTAACCACTAATATCATCTGAACATAAGAACTGCATTTGGATTTCTTGGCCTTAACAAAGCAGAATAATAATTTAAAAATAAAATACTGACAATATTGGTTGAAAATAAATGTGTTTGTATATATAATTATAACTCTTAGCATTTTGACATTAGTTTCAAGAAGTATATTTTTATCTTAGTACTATAAAACCTGATTGTTGACTCTGATGCTAAGATGAAGTGGTAATGGTTAAAGGAGCACTGGAGTCCTTTTCCATCCTGTGAAAGCCAATTAGAACAGACACTTTATCTTAACCTACTCAGTACAAATACTGAATATGTTAACTCTTTGCAGTTTAGAAGTAAATTTTCTATTGTTATTGTTATACATCAAATGTAAGTTAGAATCTGTTCACAATGTCTAATCCTTCCCATTTGGGGTATAAGGATTAGAAATTGTCCTTGCTCTGCTTCCTCATTCATTTTCTAACGTTGCTAATGATAATTTATTATTAAATTGCTAGAGTAAACATAGATACTGATAATTCACTTCACAGGTGTTATAATGTCCTTAAGGAAGTACTGGATGAAATGTGTTTCTGGCCTTTTCTGCATGACTGTGAGTGCTGAACGTGACTCCTAAAATAGGATCTCCTAATAGACTGGCATTGCTGTCTTGACCATTACCTGGAAACCTTTGTAGGATTTTACTCCAAAATAACCGTGGTGGTTAGTTGATAGAATCAGTCAATGCTTCATACATTCAACTATAATTTAAGTATTTAGGGCCAGGCACTGAGCAAGGAAATAGAAAGATAGTCCAGGGGGTGTGGTGAGGATATGTGGTATAATTGCAGGACAGAGGAACAGAGGAATAAAGTGTGTTCTGACACTGAGAGTAGAACTACCAACCACTTGGAAAAAGAGATATAAATAAGTAACATAATATTCCTACTATGGGGAGGAACATTGAAAACATTATGTTAAGTGAAATAAACCAGACACAAAGGAACAAATACTGTCTAATTTCACTTACATAAGGTACCTAGAGTAAATACATAGATATACAAAGTAGAATAGTGATTACCAAAAACTGGAGGATCAGGGAGGGGGAAGTTGTTTAAGGGGTACAGAGTTTCACTTGGGAAGATGTGAAGGTTGTAGAGGTGGATAGTGGGTAATGGTTGTACACCATCATGATTAAGCCTAATGTCGCTGAATTGTACACTTAAAAGTGGTGAAAATGGGCTCGGCGCCCATAGCCCAGTGGTTACAGCGCCAGCCACATACACTGAGGGTGACAGGTTCGAACCCGGCCCAGGACAGCTAAACAACTGCAACCAAAAAAAAGAAAAAATAGCCGGGCACTGTGGTGGGCGCTTGTAGGCAAGAGAATCCCTTACGCCCAAGAATTTAAGGTTGCTGTGAGCTATGACGCAATCACTCTCTACCCAGGGTGACATAGTGAGACTCCGTCTCAAAAAAATAAGTAGTGAAAATGGTAAATTTGATGTTACACATATTTTACCATAACAAAACAAAAAAGAATAGGAACAAAATCCTACCTAATATCATTTTCATTTGTAGCCCCTGTTCTTCTTATGTTAAGAGAATCAGTTTTTGTTTGTTTGTTTGTTTTGTAGAGATAGTCTCATTTTATCACCCTCGGTAGAGTGCTGTGGCGTTACACAGCTCACAGCAACCTCCAACTCCTGGGCCCAGGCGATTCTCCTGCCTCAGCCTCCCGAGTAGCTGGAACTACGGGCACCCGCCACAATGCCCGGCTATTTTTCTATTTTGTAGTTCGGCCAAGGCCGGGTTTGAACCCGCCACCTTCGGTATATGGGGCCGGCGCCCTACACGATGAGTCACAGGTACCGCCCGAGAACCAGTTTTTTAAAAAGAATTTTAATTTTTTCCCTCATCGTTCTTCTCTATTAAATTTTTCTAATAAGATATTATATGTACCAGCTAATCTTGGCAAATTAATGCCATGAGAATGTTTCTGTTAAAGTCAGTAAGTATGGGTGAAACATGCTTTATCATTTCAGTGAAGGTAATAACATTCAGAACATCTGAATAGTTTTACATGAAATGATGTATTAGATAAATTCTAAATTTGTATCATTTAATTGAAATAAATGCTTAGATGCAATACAACAAAAGAGACCCTTGGAAACATTATAAATGAAAAAAACAGTCACAAAAGACCACACGTTGTATAATTCTATTTATATGAAATGTCCGGAACAGGCAGATTTATAGATATGGCAGCTAGACCAGTGGTTGTTCAGGGCTAAGGGAAGTGTTCATGAAATGAGAGAGAATGTAAGTGACTACTACTGGGTATAGGGTTTGTTTTAGGGGGAAAATCTAAAATTAGATTGTAGTGGTGATTTTCAACTCTGTGAATATACTACAAAAATTTTATTGCATACTTTGAATGTATGAAATGTATGATATGTGAATTACATCTCAATGAAGCTTTTTTTTTGAGAGAGAGAGAGTCTCACTTTATCACCCTCGATAGAGTACTGTGGCATCACAACTCACAGCAACCTCCAACTCCTGGGCTTAGGTGATTCTCTTGCCTCAGCCTCCCGAGTAGCTGGGACTACAGGAACCTGCCACAAGGCCCAGCTATTTTTTTGTTGCATTTTGGCCAGGGCTGGGTTTGAACTCACCACCCTTGGTATATGAGGCCGGTGCCCTACTCACTTAGCCTTTTTAAGAAGCTTAAAGGGGAATCGGTTTCTCTTTTTTCAAAGTTTTTTTTGCCTCATCTTGTAGCTTAGCTTAATTGTAAACAACATAGCACTCTAAAGTTTAACATTTTAAACATGCATATACTTTACTACTAAGATATAAAGGGCTTTATGGCTGATAACTATCAATGTGAATGCAAATGTATCAGAATGCAAGTATAAACATATTTTATAAATGCTCACAGACTGAGTGATTTCATTAAGCTGATAGTGTATGTATTCAAAACCAGGTAGACCATAATGATTACTTTTGATTTCATTTTCAATAAAAATGAAATGTAGGAGTTCTTTTAAAAATAGACCCATACATGGGAATGCTTTTAAAATTTAAATTTTTTAAATTCAGATTTTTTTCTTTATATTTGAAATTCAGGAGAAATAAAAAAAAACAAAACAAAACAGAATCAAACATTGAGATGACTATCATTTTGTAAAAAGAGAACTCCAGGTAGTAGCACCAGATAGAAACACTGGGTTTTTTGTTTTTATGGGTTGTTTTTTGTTTTTTTTCTTTGTGTGTGTGTGTGTGTATTTGAGACAAAGTCTCACTTTCTCCTCCTTGGTAGAGCGCTGGGGTGTCATAGCTCACAGCAACCTGAAACTCTCAGACTCAAACAGATCTCTTACCTCAGCCTCCCAAGTAGCTGGAACTACAGGTGCCCGCAGCAATGCCTGGCTATTTTTAGACACTGGGTCTCGGTGTGGCTCAGACTGGTCTTGAACCTGAGAGCTCAGGTAGTCCACCCAACTCGGCCTCCTGGAGTGCTAGGATTACAGGCCTGAGCCACCGCGCCCACTCAGAAACACTGTTTCATTGATCTGACTAGCTGTTCTCCATTCCCTACCTGTAAAAATGTCACCATGTGTATTTTTCTTTTTTGAGACCAAGTCTCACTATGTCACCCTCAGTAGAGTGCCCTAGCATCACAGCTCACAGCAACCTCCAATTCTTGGGTTTAAGCGATTCTCTTGCCTCAGCCTCCCAAGTAGCTGGTACTACAGGCACCTGCCATAATGCCCAGCTAATTTTTCTTGTTGTTGTTGTTGCAGTTGTCATTGTTTAGTTGGCCCAAGCTGGGTTTGAACCCGCCAGCCATGGTGTATGTGGCCAGTGCCATAACCACTGAGCTATGGATGCCGCCCTCACCATGTCTATTTTAAGCAGCCTTGATACATCAGTCCTTAATTTATAAAAGATTTTATATTAAAACAGATACTCTTTCCACGTTAGTTGCTACCAGAGCACCCCAGCTCATCCCTCCTACATCTAGGCATACACCACGAATGCACATATATATGCCCACATGTACACCTGCCCTTCTGCTCACATTCATGCCTCTCAGAGCACAAGGTGGCTCAATGCTGCTGTTCTTCTATCAGTCACAATTTGAACTAAGTGCTTCCTTTTCCTTTGGTGAACCTGGAATCCTGTAAATCATTTACAAATTACTTTCATAATAAAATTCATTGTGACAATCTAAAGTTCCAGCATGCATTTAGAACAGTATGATGGGCTAGCCTACCTTTATAGCATCTTGATTTTTATAGGCATACCTCAGAAATAATTGTAGTTTTGAGCCCAGGCCACCACAATATGCAAATCACAGAATTTTTTGGTTTCCCAGTGCATGTAAAAGTTATGCTTGCAATGTACTATAGTCTGTTAAGAGTACGATAGCATTTTGTCTTTTAAGAAATGTACATACTTTAAAAATAGTTTATTGGCTCAGCGCTTGTAGTATAATGGTTACAGCACCAGCCACATATGCCAAGGCTGGTGGGCTCAAACCTGACCCCGGCCAGCTAGACAACAATGACAGCTGCAACAAAAAATAGCTGAGTGTTGTGGTGGGCGCCTGTAGTCCTAGGTACTTGGGAGGCTGAGGCAAGAGAACCACTTAAGCCCATGAGTTTAAGGTTGCTGTGAGCTGTGACGCCATAGCTCTCTATGAAGAGCGACATAGTGAGACTCTGTCTCAAAAAAAAATACTTTATTGCCAAAAAGTGCTAATGATCCTTCTGAGCTGTTAGAGTCTTGTTTTTTTGTTTTTGTTTTTTTGCTGAGAGTTTTGCCTCTTCATTGATGGCTACAGACTGATTAAGGTGGTAGTTGCTGATGGTTGAGGTGAGTGTAGGAGAGGTATTTCTTTCGAATATTGGAGTCAGTCTTCTCAAACACTGGCTCTGCTTTGTCAGCTAAGTTTGTGTAACATGAGCTGTTATTACAATGATGTTCACAGCATCTTCACCGAGTCTATTCCAGCTCAAGAAACTACTTTCTTTGCTTATTCATAAGACGCAATCCTCAATCCATTTAATTATGTGATTTCAGCAACCATATTGTCAGGCTCCACATCTCATTCTAGTTTTTTTGTTAAATTTCCACCATGTCTACAGTTCCTTTCTCCTCTGAGGGTTTTGAGCACCCCAGAGTCCTCCATGAGGGTTGTTATCAGTGTCTTCCAAAATTCTGTTAATGTTGCTATTTTCACTTCCTCCATGAATCACAGATGTTTTTTATGATATCTAGAGTGAGAGGCTCTTTCCAGGAGATTTTCAATTTACTTGATGAAGACCAGCTATTTGTGGGTGCTACATAGCCTTACAGAATGTATTCCTTAAATCATAAGACTTAAAGTTGAAATTATTCCTTGATCCATCATCTGCAGATTGGATATTGTGTTAACAGGCATGCAAACAACATTAATCTCCTTGTACATCTGAGCTCTTGGATGGCCAGGTACATGGTCAATGAGCAGTAATATTTTGAAAGGAGTCTTCCCTCCAACCCCCCACCAAACAGTAGGTCTCAAGAGTGGGCTTAAAATATTCAGTAAACCATTCTGTAAACAAGTGTGCTGTCTTCTAGGCTTGTACATTGTTAGACCACAGACAATTTGACATAATCCTTAAGGACTTGAGGATTATCGGAGCAGTAACTGAGCACTGCCTCAACTTAAAGTCCACCAACTGCATTAGCTCTTAATAAGAGAGTTATTCTATTCTTTGAAACTTTGAATCCAGTCATTGACTTCTCCTCTCCAGCTACAAAGGTCCTGGATGGTATCTCATCCCCTTAAAAGCTTGTGTCATCTTCACTGAAAATCTGTTTAGTGTTGGCTGACTTTCTCAGTTGTCTTAGCTGTATTTTCTGTATAAGTTGCAGCTGCTGCATCCTCACTTGCTGCTTCACCTTGCACTTCTAGGTTATGAAGGTTGTTTCTTTCCTTAAACCTCACGGACCCGCCTCTAGTAACTTCAGACTCTTCTGCAGTGTCCTCACCTCTCTTTCCTCTCAGAATTGAAGAGAGTTGGGGCCTTGCTCTGGATTAGGCTTCACTTTGGCTTAAGGTAATGTTCTTGCTGGTTTGATCTTTTGGCTAGAGCTCTCAAACTTTCTCTGTATCAACAAAAAAGGCTATTTTACTTTCTTGTCATTCATGTGTTCACTACATTAGCACTTTTAATGTTCTTCAAGTATTTTTCCTATGTACTCACAGCTTGGCTGACTGCCTAATGCAAGGCACCTAACTTTCAGCTCTCTCAGCTCTCAATATGTTTTCCTCACTAATCTTAATTATTTCTCACTTTTGACTTAAAGTGAAAGATGATTGTTCTTTCCACTGGAACAATGAGAGGCCATTGTGTGGTTATTAATTGGCCTAGTATCGATCTGGTTGTGTCTCAGAGAATAAGGAGGGTCCGAGATGGGAGACCAGTGGATTGGTAGAACAATCAAAACACACACGTGATTTATTGATGAAGTTCCCTGTCTAGTATGGGTGTGATTCATGCCACTCCGACATAATTACTATAGTAATATCAAAGATCACCGGTCACAGACCATCATAACAGATATAATTGTGATGAAAATGTTTGAAATATCGCAATATACCAAACTGTGATGTGGAGATACGAAATGAGCACATGCTATCGGAAAACTCATCAATAAACATGCTCAGTGTGGAGTCACCACAAACCTTCAATTTGTATATAAAAACCGCAGTGTTGGGAAGTGCAGTAAAATGAGGTGTACCTATACTTGGGTATATGACTATTTACATATGATTTTTCTCTTGTTTCAAAAATACCATCTGGCTCATTGCATGTTTGCTTGCTGCTTGTTTACGTAGTTTGGCCAAACTGAACTAATACCAATGAAAATTTGTCTTACTATCAATAAGCAGTTATAATTTAACTGATTTTATCTTTTTTGTATGTTGATGCAATTTTAATGCATATCTATTTTTAAGTATCTAGTGATATGCTACACACAATGTTAGCTATTGTAGAAAGCCAGAGAAAAGAGTAAAAGAATTCCTTCCCCTTGTAGAGCTCTCAACCCTAGAGATTCATTATTATATTGCCGGGTACAACTAAGTGCACACTTTAGTAACACCAGGAACAGGTTGCTGAGAAATCATAAGAGGAAGAAGTTTTTGAACGGTAAAGAGAAAACAGGTCATCTTTAACCAAGAGTGCTGAGTTGGAAAATGGGTAGGAGAAAAAAACAAACAGAAATTCATAGTTTTTCTCTCTGGGGCACATTAATCTGTGTTAAATCAAGATTCTCTTAGTGACAGAAACATAGACTTTAATTAAGGGGCAAGTTTATTTTTATTTTGTGTCCCAGTGCCTAGCAGTATAAAGTTGCAAAGTCTGTAGTATAAAGCTGAAAGTAATTACTAGTCGGAAGGTTTATTTTCAGAGCCGAAGGGGAAAAACCACCACATTTATCCTATTTGTTTGCTATTAACATTTTAATTTGTAAATTGGCATACTGTGATTGGGCAAAACTTCCATCTAGTGCAGTATCCTGTTTACAGTCGGAGGCCACCCTGGGTGTTTCCAAGAGACACTATGCTTTCCTTTCTGGCGGGGTTTGCTTGTATGGCCCTCGTAAAGTCTTGTTGTGCAGATCTGTACCAGTTCTCTCTCCTTCACTCGCTGGTAGGGAACTAGCCTCTTACTGATAAGTGTCTCATTAAGCCATATGAAATTGTGCTACCAGGAACTTTAAGTACTTACCAAGGAAGAAGAACATTAGACGATTTATATACTGAGTGCTTACTCTAGAAGCCTGTATTGGGATTAGCTTGGTTTATGTTCATAGTAACTCAGTAACCCTATGAGGTGGATATTCTCACTCCCTCCATTTTACAGATGGGAAAGAGGCCCAGAGACAGAGTGAAGTTTCATCTCACGAGGTGTCGTAGGTGTCAGGATGCCACTTCTCACTTGGCTAGGTATGTCAGAAAGCCATCAAAAGCCGTGAGTCCTGACCCTTGAGAAAGCAAAGATCTTGGCACAATTATTTCACTAAAACTATTGGGGGATTTTGATGTGGAAGGGTGAAAAACCTGAAAGGCAGTGGACGGTAGCAGAAGACCAGCGTCTTCACTGTAGGGTACATAACAGTAAGAGTGACTCCTGCGGCTGTGTACCCAGTAGAGCCTTCTGACTGAAAGGCAGACTAAAGATGTGTCCAGTTATTTTTCTATCAAATGAGGACTTCTTCAACGTGTATGCCAATACATAACAATGTATATATTGTTATTTATACATAAATTCTTGGTAGACAAGGTGTGAATAAAGGATATCTATGATTAGTTTTATTCCCTAATGTGAATTTCTCAGTGAAAGGGTATTTTTTAAAAAAGAAACCTAACACTAAGAAAGTGACGGATTTAAGTGAATCTCTAGGCTTCCACAGTGGTGCAAATGCTCACCTTCAGCATCAATGAAAAGAAAATGGAGACGCAAGGTGCTTGGGTTGATCTGTATGCACGACTGACCCTGAGGTAACTAAGAAGTAACTGTGGAATTAGCTGCCTTTTTTTACTCTATAAGAGCCTTTAAAATATTGTTAGAAGGATAGTATGAGATAACAGATTACTCTGTTACTGAGTAATCAGATTACTTTAAAAACTAAAAATTCCGGCGCATGTGCAATTTATCAATGAGCATTCCCTTTTTGCCTTTTTTATTCCCTCGTGGCTCGGCCTCTCTTCTTCCTCCGTCTCTATCACTCTCCCACACTGATGAGCTGACCTGTGCAGCAGAGAGAAGGGCCACATTAACCAGTCTTCCAAACGCCTGCACACACGGTTAAGTTCACGGCTTTGGCGTACTCCCTTTGTACCTGGAGAAATGTTAAAATACTCTGTTTCTTAGTTTGCTTCACTCAAATTTGCTCTTTTTAATTTCACAAGATGCACTCTTCTTCCCTTTCTTCCCTCTGTCTCTTCATTTCTACATCTTAAACATGAATGTCAGTAGGTGCCAGGGGCGAACTGGTGGGTCGTGTGCCTTTTGTATAGTAGGTACTCGAAATGTATGTGCTCGTTAAGTGGCTGAAATAAGGAAACGGGAACAGGGGAGTTGTGAGGGTTTTTCTCTTTCAGTATTAAAAAGAAATGTGTTGACTTAACCTAAATTTTGAAATCTTCTCTGTTTGCCTTAAATCTTGTTGTTTCTCCTTGTAATGTAATAAGGCAGAACACAAAAACTAGTTTGAGGTGAATTAATAGTGATGTCTTTTTGAAGTACTCGAAAATCTTTTTTACTCTTTAGGCATTATATGACTTTATCTCTGTTACGTCATCTAGGAGATTTAGTGAGCAAGAGAAAATAATTCTTCTGTGAAATTCTCTGAAAGTAATATTGACTTCCCAAATACTGTCATAGAATATTACCAACCCATGTTTACTTTAAGAGCCTTGATGATTGCTGTATTTTCAACCAGTCTGTTTATTTTCTTGCACTTGTGAGTGTTGATCTAAAGGAAATCATTCCCCGATTTGTTGAAATGATTAATGTTTTCTCCTTCCATTTTTTTCGTTTTAAGGAAATGGCGAAAATCCTTAACCATCCCCGGGTCTATGCTTTTCTGCACATACCAGTCCAGTCCGCCTCTGACAGTGTCCTCATGGAAATGAGAAGAGAGTACTGCGTGGCTGACTTCAAAAGAGTCGTGGATTTTCTGAAAGAGAAGTAAGTCTGTTAGTACTTAAGAAAATAACCATTTCTTTTTTCTTTTAAAAGCATGTGACAAAATGCACTTACTGCAGCCTCACAATTAAAGGTACAAGAGAGAAGGCGAGACTTTGGAAGCTTTCAAAGCCTTTAAGTTTCTTTGGGCCCCTTTGATGTGGTTTCCTTTCTGCTCAGTTTATATCCACCTTCCATCTGTACACGACACACCATTAATTTGTGTAAGATTGCCAGTCTTTTTAAGGTAATGTGAATTGTGATTATTTTTGTACCTGACCTGGTAGATGAAAACTGCCTCATCTGTTTAAAGCTCCTTTAATGCGGCTTTTTGAAGTTGTGAGCTGGATTTGACGTAGAGGTAGACTAAGTCATGTCACTACAAAATAGATAATTTTCTACTAAATAGCATTTTTTTAATGAGTATCTGGAATGTCTTTGCTTTTCCGTACTCATCTCTGTAGTTTGCTTGAAGAATTGTAATTTATAAGGAGGTCTGAGGATTCTGTTCTTTAAAGTTCAAATTGCTATTGACCAAAATTAAGGCATATTTACACAATCTCAGACATGAATGATGATTTTGTTTCCACAGAAAACACTTACAACTTGTAATTATGTTCTTCAAAATCCTATTTCTCATCATCACCAAACACTGAATCCTTCTGTGTTTATGCAAGGCAGGAAATAGAAGTGGTGGTCAAGGTCGTACAAAGCCCTCTCAAGTCCAGGGCACTGTTCTTCCCTCCAGGGATGTTATCATTTATCTGGGCATACTTGTGGCCTGGGTCTTCCTACTTTCCATAAATTTTTTCCATAATTTTTCCTCTCTTGTTTTTCTTAATTAAGATACAACTTTTTTCCATCTTGTTTATAATTATGTACCTTTGTACTATTTTGAAGTACTACATGGATATGATTGCTTTATACAAATTGTGAGCAATTATTTTTTCCACCTTTAATTAACCATTTATCCTGACTGCATATGATTGTTTTAAAATCTTTTTCTTTTTAATTCTTTCTTCTTTCTGCATCTTTCGTCTATATATCTGTCTGTTTGCTTTTTCTTTACCTTTAGGTATTTCTTGATTATCCTAACCACTGGGAATAGAGACACGTAATGTGCATTCAAACAAAGGTGGCTGATCTTTCAAATGTGCAAATCAGTGACTAGAAGGGGTATTTATTCCAACATTCTATAACTATGTTTATTAGGTACATACAGCTTCCAAAGTAGAAAACAATAACTGATCTCTGCCATCTCTAATGTTGTCGTATCTTGAACATAACTGGGCAAGGCGACAGGGTAAAGCTTTCTGTTGGATGTCTGTTGTTGGCCCAAATCCCTTCCTTGCATTAATTCTAACTTATTGCAAGTAAGAAAAGAGAGTTCCTTTGAGCATGCCTGTGCTGCTTAATGGCATGTTTTCAAAATTGCTAATAAATTGTTGCACCTGTGAAATTTCTTGCCTCTTTGCTTATTAAATTAGTAGCAAATAAGGCACACACTTCATATTGTTACACAAGATGTTGCCAAATGTAGATGTGCATCCCATTGTGTGGAGTAGACTAGAACACTTTCCAAATAGTTTTTGCATTAATGTGGTTAAATGAGGTTAGGGAGTCAGCACCTCTCTTTTATCTCCATTTGAGTGAATGCTGACTCATTTGTTTGGGAAATTACTGTGGCCGCTTAACTGGCCAACAGTTTCACAATAAGTTCTAGCCTTTAATGTTGCTCTGAAGATGAACCTGTTAAATCAGTTGCAGTTTGAACAGTTTCAGCAGCCCCACTGAGCTATATAGAGGTCAAAAGATGATCACAATAAGGTATCAGAAAAGAGTCTCTTTCCTTTATTCATGGGCTAAAGTCAGGGTCCTTTCTTTGGATTATGAGTTACTGTGAAGCATCCAGGTGGCTTTTCTAGAAGTACATATATTCAGCTAACTGGAGGATCCCAGCGCCCAATACTTTGCTGAGGGATATCCAGTATTTTCAGCAACAGGACTATCAGAGATCCCCTGGAGAGGATGTGGGGAGATGCTTGGAGAAGACAGTCCCATCTCACACCCATCCATCCACAAGTTCCATTTCAAGTGCTATGAATCACTAGAATTGTGGAATGTGAGACTAGCCACTTTGCATCTTCAAGAGATTTTAGAATTGGCACTGGATTTTATATGTGCAGGGAGAGCACAGGCAAGGCAACCTGAGTATATAATTTCAAATTTAGACTATGAGTAAGATACAACAGAAAACTGTTGCAGGCAGCCGGTATGAAAGTCCTGTTCTATCAGGCAGAAGACTGAGAAAATTTCAGGTACCTTATTTTAAGAAAACAAGAACTCATGTTATCACTGCTAATAAGGTGATCCTTGCCTCATTTTAAACAGTTTATCAGAACCATAAAATTCTGTATTTCATCCAGAAATGTTGCTTTGAAGAACAGTAGAGCCTTCCTCCTGTAAAGACAATACAATACAGCTTTGCCCTGGGGTGGAAAGGGGTTTTCCTGTCCTGGGTAAGCCTATCAATGCAGTGAGTAATTCTCAACTATTATAATGGTTAAAAATAACAGAAATATTTTAAGCAAACTTTTCCTATATTTGGCTTACTTTTCCCCATAAAAACTAGCATAGCTTTATGTGAAACAGATGAGTGTTTATTTTGGAAACAGCAAAGTTTCAGGGCTTTCCATAGAACCGTCTGGATAACCAGTATAACACTGATTTTTTGGTCCAGGTTTTATGACAGTTCAATACATCTTCATTCTTCCAGGGCCTAACACTATCATGTTGCCCTGAGGGTATGTTTGGCGTTTTCTTCTTCCCTTTGCTTTTTAAATCCTGTCTGAGTGTGGTCCTTTTTATCTGCATCTCGTTCCCCCTCAATTCTTGAAAGCATTTTTTGTAATGAGCCTTTGACACCAAAGAGTTTCTCTCTCTCTCTTTTTTTTTTTTTTTTAGCAGTGTGAGCCTTTCCAAATAGTCACATTATGAATTAGAGGCAAGGCATTGCCTTGTCTGTTTCCTAAAAAAAAAATCCAATCTTTACTTCAGCCTTCAGCATTTAAGTTCGAAATCCAAACTGTGAGAGTTTACCTGAATCTGCGGGCTTTTAAACTTCTAATTCAGTGGTGTTTGTGGACCCATGTTTCTCAAACAGTGGAGGTGAAATCTCTTTAATTAATTTTCTTTACAGTTGAAAATGGGCCACATTTTAGCTGGGAGCAATGTAAGTTTACATATGAGCCAAGATGAAGCTGATTCATTATTCTCTTCAGTTGTTTGAAAGTTGGCAGCTAGTAACATAACAGCAGCTGGATCGAAGATAACCTAGTAGTGTTGGCACATGTAGAGGCATATGGGAATTTATTAAATCATGCAACCTTTGCAAAGAGGAGTGTGTAAATTACTTAATATTCTAATTTAAAACAGCTGGTCATGAACAATCATATGACTTCCATTATTCTGTTCTGATTTATTAATCCAGTTGAACATTAAGAAAGTAATTTGATATTTTTATTTAAATGGTGAAGTGAGTTTTTTGAAGTGCGTGATGGGATTTATAGGACTGTGGGAAGAAAACTACATGGAAGAAAGCAAGTGGTACAAGTCTGGTTTTAGAAAGAATCCGTAGTTTACATTCTTAAATAAGTACCTTATAAATTTTACTTCTTTTATTTATTATCATTTAACTGGTATCTCTGTTATCTTTTTAACCTATTGCTAGATTGAAAAAAAGCATAAAAACTGGAATAATTTTTTTTTTTTTTATTTTAGGACAGTTACTTCCCAAATAAAATATCTTGTGTGTTGTTATGTTAAGGATGATATAACTGGGATTGAGGCCTCGGACACTAACTTTAATTGGGCCCCCTCTCATTTGAGCAGCCGTGAATTTACAATCATTCTCCAACATAAACCATATAATAATGTACAGCGAAAAGGGATAGCATGGGGGCGCTGGCCCCACATACCAAGGGTGACGGGTTCAAACCCAGCCCTGGCTAAACTGCAACAAAAAAATAGCAGGATATTGTGGCGGGCACCTGTAGTCCCAGCTACTCGGGAGTCTGAGGCAAGAGAATCACCTCAGGCCAGGAGTTGGAGGTTGCTGTGAGCTGTGTGATGCCACAGCACTCTACTGAGGGTGATACAGTGAGACTCTGTCTCTACAAAAAAAAAAAAAAGGGATAGCACGCAGAGTTCTTAAGCATATGTTTTAATGGTAAGTAGAAGAATCTGAATCCTCAAATTCACACACTAAAGTGTGAAAGAAACATATAAAAATGTCCTATGATATATTGATAGATATATTTTAAGAAATGAAACAATTTATATATTAAAAGGCCTATCTGTTTAGATAAATTGTTTTATTAGAAGTTCAGTGGCTTTTGACTTATGTTAACTAGACCTTAACTAGTCTCACTCTCTAAATACACTTTAGATGAATTAACTGGACAGTTGTAGTTTGCCGGCAAGTTGCATTGCTCTAAAGAAAATTTCCTTTCTTTTCCCCTCTAAAGGAAGTGTAGCATTATTGTGTTGATTTTTAGTCCTGTGATCTCAGGATTTTCCATTATCATTGGTTAGTGTACTGTGCACTTCAGGGTTATCATATTTTGTTGCTTTTAGAACATTAACCCTTTTAGCCTGTGACAGTCATTCCTATCCCCTTAAGTTTGTTATACCCAGGGATTGCCCAGTGAAAGGTCACAAATAATAAGCAGTGAGCATCCAGGGGGAAGAGAAGGTCTTTTTTTTTTTTTATTCGGGGGTTGAGGGGAGAACAAACTAGAGGAGAAGTGTAGCCTTGCAGAGAGTTTCGTCATCCGATCAATGCACTGTGCACTTACACTCATTCAAAGAAGGGGCACAAGACCTTAAATCCAGCAGCACTTCAGCAGGATGACTTCTGTGAGTCATTGAATTAACTCATATTGTCCAGCCTATCCTATGATCTACTTTTCCAGTCTGTCTTCAAAAAAATGGTGCTAATTTATAACATCCTGAGTTATTTTTCTCTCCCATTAGTCCACGTGTCTTTATTGGAACACAACCTTATAAAAGATAAGTTATGTTTAATTTGTACTTTATTGTTTTGTATTCATCTAGTTCTGTTCCTAGTGCTTGAAAACATAGCAGAATATTTGTCAGAATAGCAAAAAGAAACCCTAACAGCCAGGAAGACCCAGAAATGATTCAGCAAGGATTAGGTAATTATGTTTTCTTCCAGATGCTTTCCCAGATGTGTTTCTATTCACTGAATAGCCACTTCCAAAATGATTTAGGCAAAATACTTCCCTTAAAAATGTTTTCTGGCTTTATTTCATTATTTCTAATATCTTAAACTGGATTGTTATTTTGGGTGTCCCTAAGGTCTTGTTCACTGTTTTATATTTTGTCAAATTTCTTTCTGAAGTAGTGAAGTTCTTTTCCCTTCTTCCCATTGCTACTTTTAGAACTTTTTAAGAGAATAAATATGTCTGTCATTGGAACAGTTATATAGCAGGAAGACCTGCTTACTTTTTTTCTTTTTCAACATTGTATATTTAGAAGATTACATGCTGAATTGATTGTGACATCATATACTAAATACCATATGACTTAGTGACTAACTCAAATTTGATTCATTGGTTGAAGTCAACTATATTTTCCATTGATTTAGTTTTCCATTTTCCTTCTTGCCTTGTTAGAGAAGTATCTCAACATTCCTACACTCTACGTTATATCCTTCTTTTATCGGATGATTGTGTTATTCCTTTCAGAAACCATTTTCCCTTCATCCTTCGTGCACTGTTCCTGCCTGAGTGTTGTATCATAAAATAACGGTCAGATCCTCTTCTCTATGTATTAGCATGCTACCAGCATTTTTCCTTTTATTAAAAGAATGCTGTTCCTATTCCACAGAGCTTGCTTATTATTTGATGATGATGTTATACAAACTTAGTCAAGTAGGTACAAGGATATTTTTAACTTACCTTTTGTAAAATGAATGTCAGGGCTCAGAATGGTTAAAAATACTTGTTGAAAGCCCCCAATGAAATTAAGACGTAATAGGGCTAGATGCTCAGTTTTTTCTCTGATTCTTTTTACTGGTTACAATAACACACTTTAATTAAATGATTCATCTTTTTATTATCAGTTATATGCCTAGAACAGTAATAAATGTAATAATAATAGCAATAATACTTAATATAATAAGAAAATTATTATTTAATATTTTTCATCATTTTGTACCAAGCACTACTGTAAAAACACTGCATATATTGGCTTATTTAATCCTCAGTGCCCAGAAATGTTAGGTAATTTGCCCTGGGTCATACAGTTAGTCATAGAACCTTAATGAAAATCCTGGTTGGATGCAACTGCTCATGCCAATAATCCCAGCACTTTGGGAGGCAGAGTGGAAGGATCACTTGAGCCCAGGAGTTTGAGACCAATCTGGGCAACATTGTGAAACTGTGTCTCCACAAAAAATTTAAAACTGACCTGGGCTTAGTGGCATGTGCGTGTAAATCCCAGCTACTTGAGAGACTGAGGCAGGAGGAGCCCTTGAGACCAGGAGTTGGAGGTTACAGTGAGCTATGATCATGCCACTGCACTTTAACCTCAGCAACAGAGTGAGATCCTGTCTCTTTAAAAAAAAAAAAAAGAAAGAAAGTAAAAGATAAAGCAGCAAGGAAGGGAAGAAAGAAAAAGAATAAAAAGGGAAAGAATGGGAAGGAAAGAAAGAATAAAAGGGAAATGGGGAAGGAAGAAAGAAGGGAAGAGGGAGAAAGGGAAAAGAAAGAAGAAAGGATATGTAAGAAGAAAAAGAAAGGAAAGAAGGAGAGAGAGAAGAGATTTATTATCAGCATTTGAATAGTAAAGGAAGCTGTGAGTGATGAGATCATCAGAAGAAGGAAAATGGAAAAGGGGGAAGAGAAAGCTGGGGAACACCAATCTTTAAGTGATGGAAAAGGAGAAAGGATTCTGTGACGGATTGAAGAGGCAGTGTCAGACCAGCGTAGGAAAAGACCCAGGAGGAACTGATATCCCAGAAGCCAAGGGATGATACAGTTTAGGAAAAGGCAAGTAATAAATGTCAATGAAAGTTGGCTCTTGCAAGCAAGCTCTGAGGTAGGTGTTGTGGGGAATATGGAAAAAAGTTTTTGTTAGATTACTCTCTTTTCCAAATACGATGACTGTTCAGAAGTTATTGAGGTGCACTAATGTCTGAAGTCAGATGACTTCATGATCCTCTATTAACTGCTACATCCCCAATTCCTAGCACCGTGCTCAGGTTTTTCCTTTCAGATACCCCCACATCTCTATTTTGTATATGCTGCAGAAGTTTTGAAGTGTTCCTAATGCAAAGGAATGATAAATGTTTGAGGTGATAGATTAATACCCTAATTTGATCATCACACATTATATGCATGTTTCAAAATATCACATACACCCCCATAAATACGTATAATTCTTACGTATCAGTTTTTTAAAAAAATGTTTTAAAGAAGCTATGTTTGGATGTGCCCCATAAGGAGAAAAACTGCAAATAGAAGTACAGAGTGTTTTAATGCCTTTATAAAACTATAGTTTCTTAATCAAAATATGTATAAGTACATGTTTTAAAGTAAAATGCGGTACCAGTGGTTATTACAGATGACAGAGCTACTATCCTTTACAGTCTGCTATGTTTGGAAAACTTTAAGTTATTTCTTCCTCACACTTATCCTGCTTTCTTAGAGCCAAGTGTGTTAAATATGTAGCTCAACTCCTGCCCACAAATACCCTCCATTCCTAACCACCGATCCATTTCACATCTTGCTGCGGGCACAAGGAGAAAGAGTCAATTGCTGGCCATTGTTGCCTCCTCATACTCATCATCATTCTCAGTACACATTTACTGAGTCCTCATTATTTAAATGGCCTACTCTAGAACTTCATGTTCCTACTGAAAACCAGGAAGAAGTCAAGGGAGCCTGTACAGGGCATGTAACTTTTTAATGTTCTACTAGAGTTGGCAGTAAGATCCGAAAGGTACCGTAATTAAGTCAGCAACAAACAGTGGGAGAAAAGACAGGGTGATATAACCCGGAATTGTTTTTAAACACTGAATCTCAGATTAATAAGATCTGGCCAATTTAAATTCTAAAAGACCCCCCCCAAAAAAGACTGAATTAATATTAATTTCAAAGAGCCTAAGTTTTGTGTTTTTTAACTAGTTTTTAGTGGTTATAGACTATATGTTAGGCATTTTTAGGTATTAACAGTAGTAAAACTATCTTTTAGTGACTGATATTCCTAAACTATGGTTAATATTATATAAATTCTTAAAGCCAAAATGTTTGGTAAGCATGATAAAACCCCAGTGCTAAATCTATTATGGGGGAGGGCATAAATGTTTATTATAGGCTTTCTGTGGATAAAAAAGAAACACTGAATTACAGTTCTTACATAGGTTTAATTATGTTTCTCATATAATTCAGTCTATCAGTTTAGGGAAAGGCTTTAACTATTAATAGATTATATAGGATGTCCATGAAGTTCATTTACAACTTAAAATAGTCAACATGAACTTTATGGACACCATGTATAATATACACACATACGTGTGTGTACAGATGTATCTATTTATGTATATATAAAAGTTAGAGTTTGATCTGTCTGCAAGTAACAAAGTTATGGCATAAAGAAAACAAAAGCTTACTTTTCTATCAAGAAAATGAAGTTCAGAGTTAGCAATGGGATTCTGTAAGTCTCTAGCATGTCAGAGTAGTAGGATTGAACTTTTTTCTTTTTGTGATAGAGTCTAACTCTATTGCCCTGAGTAGAGTGTCATGGCATCATATCTCACAGCAACCTCAAACTCATGGGCTCAAGCGACCCTCTTGCCTCCTCCTGCCAAGTAGCTGGGACTACAGGCACCCACTACAATGCTCAGCCAGTTTTTCCATTTTTAGTATGGACAGAGTCTCCCTCTTGCTCAGGCTGGTCTCAAACTCCTGTTCTCGGGCAATCCACCTGCCTTGGCCTCTCAGAGTGCTGGGATTACAGGTGTGAGCCACAGTGCTCAGTCCTAAGACAGAACTTTCAATGGAACTGTCAAAGTTCAAGATGGCTACTTAATCTCTAGCCATCAGATCTACATTCTAAACGACAGAAGGTAAGGGATGCAAACGGGGTGTGTGTTCTTTCCCTTTTAATGCTTTCAGAAAGTCACTCTTGGCAATTTTGATTATATCAATTGTTAGAACCTAGTCTTAGGACCACACTTACCTGTAAGAAAGGCCATGAAATGCAGTCTTTAGTTTGAGTTGCATTAGGCCCCTCTGAAGTCTAGAATCTCTTGGAGGGGAGGTGACATATTAGGGAACAATTATTAGTCTTTGTCACAGTCTCCCCTGTTTGGCCACTTTTCTTGCTGCATAGAGAATTTGCCCTTTGTGTAAGAGAGATAACCCCAGTTCCCTCAGTAACATAGTCCTCTGGTGCAACCCTGATCTCTGGGTTGTGCTCTGTCTGTTTCAGGAAGTCCAGATTGGCTTCTGTGAGCTAATGGATATAAACCCAACCTTCCCAATACAAAATGGAATAGAAATAATTATCTGAAACTTCCATTTGAAAAATGAAAGAATATGAAACACATACCAGATTTCAACAGGAATTTTAAAATGCTGCTTGGTAGAAGTTGTGAAGACTTTCTGCCCTAGTTCTAAAGGACATTCTTTAATACCTAATCTGGTAGACCCTGGTTTTGCTCTGGGGGAAATACTCCTTAGTCTTTTTTTCCCGTGTTGTTTGTCCTCTATGGCCCTATCTAAAGTAAGTACTGAGAAGTATGTGCTTCTGCATAGGTTCTATACTTCCTTCTAATCCTGATTTGAACCCTGGAAATTGCTTTAAGAGTTGTGCAGCAGCAGGCGACACAGACCATCCAGCATCTTGGGATTCCAGTTCCCTTACAAACTTAGTAGGCATCTATTCTGTTGCTTATCAGTTCTATGAACAAGTGTGGCCAAAGGTCTTATCTAGACATTGTTGTGAACCCGAAGACTCTGCCTTTTATTTCTTGGCCTTTCGTCTCTGCCACCCGTCCTGTGGACTTACTGATGACACCCTTGAAGCCATGTGAAGCACTCTTAGTCCCTTCTCTGCCAGGAAACTCTGCCAGCATATGATGGGACACCGATCTTCTGAGGTGTATGGCATTGTAGCCAATGTTTGTAATTGCTTTGCTTTTTCAGACGTGCAAACCTCAAAGTCACAGGACTCGTCATAAAATTTGGTTGTAATTCACAAGGAGAGAGGTGTTTTGTTTTGTTTTTACATCTCAACTTGCAGCTAACTATTATCTTCAAGTTTTTGTTCCAAAGAGCAGGAAGATGGAGCCAGCTATATTTAACATTCTGAATTGTTTGTAACACCTTTACAGATACAGATTTAGTTAACCTGGGTCTATACTCTGAGGTTCAGCAGTGGACAATTTAACCAAATGTTTTGCCAATATATAATATTAATCATAATAGCTTTCCAGCCTACAATAGGAGTCCTTGTTACCTGTTGCCCAACTAAATTGATACCACATTTTTAGGTTCTATAACATAACATCTCATTTTAGATTAGATTGCTGTAGGCTGTGAATGACTGAAAACAGAACAGTGTCTCAAACACACACACACAGTATATACACACATACATATTACTTTCTCACATGAAAAAACAAACAGAAAAAACCAGCAAAACCATAAGGGGTAGCAGTCTTGTGGGATATTTTAAAATATCAAGCCCTCAGAATTCTGTCTTCCTGCTCAGCTATTCTTAGCAGGAGTTTCTACCTCATGGTCTGTGATGATTGCTTAAAATCCATCCATCAAGACTGCATTCCAGCTTGCAAGGAGAAAGAATTAAAGAAGTATATACCCCTCCCTGCCTTTAAGGTTACTATCTTGCAAATTGTACATGACACTTCAACTTGGTCTCTTCTTCATATCTCATGAATTAGAACATGTTCATCCCTCGTTGCAAGGGAAACCAGGAAATAGATAGCATTTCTTCTAGGCATCCATGTGTCTAGCTCCGAATATATTTCTACAGAAGATGAAAGGAGTGGATATAAAGGAACTACCAAAAATCTCTGCTACAATGTGTACTTTTTAAACACTTCTCATGGTACAGTTGAATGACTTTCCCTCAAAAGAACTGAATTTATAATCATACTTCTAAGTTATTTTCTTTTTTTTTTTTTAATAATTTTATTGAATCATAATTATGTACATTGGTGCAATCACAGGGCACGATTCATATACATTCAGAAATATTTTGATCATACTGTTACAGATATCCTTCATGGCATTTCCTTGATCAC